>QNGE01002298.1:45268-100446 GCA_008508345.1 Paragonimus westermani | reverse complement strand
TAGCGTAGAACATGCATAACTAAGGAATAATCATTACTGACAGTCAGTCGCGGTTCTGCATTCACACAGTCCGTCACTTTAGTATCGGTTCTGTGTTCTTATGCATGTAAATTACACACAAGTGGAATGCTAATCTTATAGTTCATTGACGACTATGAAGCTCTTATCAATTTTGTGGTGGACAATCATGAAATTGAAACGGAGCTATGAAATCTCAAAGGTTGGTTGGAAGTTACTATACCTTAACTGATTTCATTGTGTTTGGGGGCAGCAAGTAATTATTTGATTCTTAGGTAATTGGAAACGTCTCAGATTTGACACAGAGGATTTTTGGTCTCAGATAAACCAAGTGTGAATTCGGTGGCATTGTAAATACGTTGGACAGGAGAGGCCAAGATTCTCTATTTAAACCTTGTATCTGTTGTACGATACCTGTGTTATAATTTGTAATACAATTGTTGTCAATGGCAGTACGATTTCATATCGACAGATGAACGGAGAAGAACTCGCTAATGAGCAGAGAATTGGGATTATCAGAGTGTCAATTGAGTATGGGTATGATTGTAAGACGAATCGTAATCTAGATAAGCTGATAAGATCAGTTAACGTGAACGCCAACGCAAGTCAGTTTGAATAATTTAACACCGGCTGAGGTGTGCCAAAACGTCTGGGGCCGAATGTTCTGATTACGATGCATTAAGCTCCTACACTTTTGATGGTGCATGCGCCTAGGCCATCCGGTATGATAGTATAAACCCGCCGATGTCTTTTGCACATCCGTTTCCATTTTAGGCACAAGATTTTCCACTACATGCTAAAGCAAATCACTTTGGTGCACTAGAATTCCCACCTTGAAATCTTGGACGTGACGGCAAGAACACGATTCGCCTAACTAACAGTAAGGGACGACCGATCATGATTGGAGAACTTCGTATCGGCTACTTCGATAGAAAAAGTGGTTTGGGCTATTCGAAGGGTGTCAACGGATTTGCTTAATGAGAACGGGACTAGCGGTCAAAGTGGTCAAAGTGGTCAAAGATTATCTGGTTAGGGTTGTCTGTGAATCTCACGTCCAATGGAAATGAGGTTCAGAATCGCGGTAGACTCCAAGCTGTAACGTGAGAGTGAACCAGTTTGTGAGAATATTTGCATTAGTTCTCTCGCACACATGGCTGATGGACGCAAGTACACTTGCGTCAGTCTCGAAACACACAGACGTATCATCGAAGCATTCGAAGGGAGCGATGACTGGCACATGGATGCTCTTGTGAACGGAGTCAAGTGTAATACCGCTTACTAGTGGCTACATGTGGATTGTATCAGTTATGAAGCTCAGCCTCGCAAAGAACAGAAGCGAGATTCTGACGTGATCAGAGGTTCGTATTCTGCTGCAGTGGTGTTCAGTTGACCCAACAATGACATCGCAGTTTTTGAGATTGCGCGTCAAGCCTTAGTTTGAGAAAGAGTTCTCGACCACAACGATTGGTCGACACTTGGATGGCTGGTGCATAACTGTCATGAGACTGTACCGAACACCCGCTGATATGAATTCAACGGAGTATTTGGAATTACGGCGACTGTTTCCTTATCGAATCGTAAAGTGTTAGACGGATTCGAAGCCTCATTGTACGTAATTTAGCATGTTCTGGATGAGGTAAGTGGAAATTTCAGTAAAAGAAACGAGGGCATGCGCCTGTGTAACAAATGACACAGAATGTAAATTTTGTGATTCAAGTTACGACAGTGAGCTAGAAAGTAGGCCACACGACAGGGCGCGGAGCACGAAACGGCAGAGATGGCGAAAACTAGCTCTGAACCCTGTTAGATCAAATGGAGACCAGTAGAACTATATCACACATTATGATGGCATGCAATAACACATTGTACAACATTGCTCTGGAAAGTGTGTTTACTGAACAGTTATGTGATGGAGACGTAGTAGACATACCAGTCTGACGTTTGTTGTTGTGAAACCGATGCTATCAATGTCACTGGGACAGCTGGACTGGAACAACCTGAGTAAGTCTTCCGTATTACTCTTGTCTTACGGTTTGTTGAGAGCCCGTTTAAAATGCACGGGGAACATTCGGCTTTCTAACTAAACTGAAGAGTGAAATTTGTGTCTCCTGATTACCCACTGCCTGACAATAGTGTTGTAGGTCAGAGGAAATGAGCTAGACTCCTCACGACTGCTGCAACGACCCGATGTATGGAAAATGGTTTACCAGAAGCGACACTGTACCTGATTTAGACAAATCTAGATGTTGATAAAAGTCCGATCATTGTGAACTTACATTTCCAAAGACCAGAACTGCTGCGCATTTCCTGGTCCAATAAAATTATTGTATGCACGTTTCGATCACCTCGTTGGAATCATTCAAAAGCAAATCTGAGCCTTCTCAGGGTTTCGTATGCGACTGCACACCTCTAGCCCTCCTCACTTTGTTCCCCAAATTCGGCTGTTAAAAGTAGCTTTATGCAGTTGCGCTTATTGAGGTTACTTAAGGAACTCATATGGCATTTGTTTCAATGTTCCACCATTCATATTAAATAGAACATCATGTCTGAGTGCTGTGCAGAAATTTATTCATGTTGGTTGAGTACTTGTGTGATCTAGCCGTTTTACAGGTAATGCGTCTGTTCCGGCAATAATGATTCCGAATAATTCGGTCTACAATATGGCTATGTGAACACATGCCATCTGTTTCACCGGCGCCTATACAACTAAACACGGTTTAACACTTGCGACCCTCAGTCTTCTCATCTATCCGCTCTGGAACTCCTTCAGTATATCCATAATTGTCCGTTTTGTGTGTTTCCCCGTATGACAACATGGAAATAAAAGTGTGTCAAGCGGTTCGTATCTATCGGTGACCTAAATGAAACACCTTCATTGTGTGCATGCGGATTCTAGTGCAGTATACAAGAATAAGCTTGCATTATTGCAACGGACAGTTGAATATTCAATGCTAGATGAATAAACTGTATTTAAGAACTCATTAAGGAACGCTTCTAGCCGGAAATCAATTTTACTGTGTGAAGCATTCTTTACATCTCCAACGAATTTTATGGTATGCCGTCTGATGTTTTTAAATCTCAAATAGTGTATTGTCCCACTAAATTCACCCCAGTGAGTAAAACCGAATTCTATTCGACCTCCAAATACGTGTCGAATATTTGGAAATTAAATAGTGCCAATTTTACGGGTATGCAAATTTTACGGTAAATGTCCTCGAGACCAATTTCTCGTTGTATCTTTTCTCAATGTTTTGTCTCAAACTTTTCAAGTGGCAATTTTAATTAGCTGATGTTACAACGATAAGATCACATCTTGTAACAGTGAAATGACCAGAAAGTGTGTACTCACGGGACAGTTAAACAGTTCGTCTTCATACTTCTCGTCTGCTAGCTACTTTTGTGTTGCCAGCGTAAAACCGACCATGTAAAGTGTACATTTTGAGCCCACTGATGGCTCAAGTTAGACTGGGCTACTGGCATTTACAGCTGCATGACCACAAAAAATCGAACTGGTATTCAGCGGATATATATAATCACAAAGTGATTTCCAGCGGGAATACGTAGACAAAACCATAGGTGTGTTTCTTCGAGGCTCAAGTAAGTTGATATCTTCGACATGTATACATCTGTATCTAGTGGAAGAATGTTAAGATTACTGACTGCGCAATTTGCTTCGTTTTGAAATACACGGGTGGTCGGAACGATCATCCATGTTGTGTCAATGTTTATTCTGATACGTTCAAATTAGCTGGTTGAAATTATATTTGGAATTCGAGGTTCCTCCTGATAAAGCTACGGTATAAATATTCACCTTATTTTGAATCTCTGGTCCTGACCTGCATTCATGTTGGAAACTGTCAGCATCTGCACTCACAATTCAGACTTCGGCCTCGCTAAATGCAACAGATATCCGGTATATGGTATATATATATATAGTGAACGACTTCCTGATTATTCATCACCGTACGATGTCAATCAAATGCGTTATCCAGTCTAAAACTGTGATTACCGCCTTCCTCTTGCGCATCCTATTGTTTGCCCGTTCTGAAAGTAGGTGTGTTCAGCTCAATATATTGTCGCCTACCTATTGCACTCGTTGCATGTTTGCGAGTCTTGTTTCGCACTATTCTTGATAATCGCTTTGTTACAGTTGTTAAGAAATCAGAGTTGGATGTGAGCTGTCGTCTTACACTTCATGCCAAAGACGTTTTTGGTAAGTAGCCTCAGCCGCATCCATCCCATATTACTGGGAACCCCAACGAATTGCATATCTTCAGTCGGTGTTTTTGTTTTCGCTACCATGGCCTCTCTCATACGTATGTTGCACGCCCCATGAATGCGGGATACTGTTACTCACCCTTACATCGACACGGAAGTACCCAGTCATAATGCCTAGGCGGAAGTCCCGTGTAGAACTGCCATCTATACACCATCTCGTCATGCCAGCTAGCATCCTGATTCATGAGTGTAAAAGAGGTACCAGACGTTGAGTGTTCATATAAATCAGATCTACTGAACTGTGAAGCAGACTGATCTCTATTATGGCTCAGTAATCTGTATAGGTTGAGGGAACGCCATAGTCAGAAGGACTCTGCAAATGCTTGTGTGCATGCGATTCCCCCTTGGACGGTCTGTGCGGAACGAGTAGTGGTACGAATGTAGGTTTCATTCAGGTGGAAAGTAAACGATCACTGCAAGTGAGCAATGAATGTCGGAAACGGTAATAACTCGCCAAAACCGCGATCAAGTAAGAAATATCACACTCATATACAACAGGTGTAAAACACAGAGATCACAATCAAACACGGAACAAGTAAATTTAATCGAATTATGTGGTGACAGCCGCAGCACGTCCAAACTCTGAGGAATATGGGTGAAATGGTTGACTGCCTGAACTTCGACAACAACCCTGTTCTTGAGATCATATTTTGATGTGTTTTATTGGAGTAATTTAGGTTGAGACCCAAGTAACCCAATGAGAAAATAAATGAATGGTGCATGCGAATTTGTTTGTCGTTTGACGGTAGATCTTCAACGTGTTACTCCTAAGTGGTAATTTAGCCTAGGTAGGAATACATGGTCACACACTCCATCCCTATATATAGAAGCGTTTAGGGTAGAAAGGCGTATTTTCCACCCAGTAGCTTGTTACTCAGGCAGTCCACTTTCAGACGCTGACATGTCTGGACCCCACTAATTTTCAGTGTGAGAGGTATAGCAGAAGATTAGTATTTTGAGGTTCTGTGAGTGAGAATTGAGTTCTTCGGTACTAGCTTGAACCAAGGCTGCATTGGCTGTACATAAACCGAAATTGCCTGCCCTTTGAGTATATAAGTCAGGGTAGCAGAATGATGGAACACGCAACATAACTCAGCTTCTCCTTTTCCCAAGTAACTATTTGTTGCTCAGATGATTTTGAATTAAGCACCACGGGGCACGCCCACCTGTAGAACAACCCCAGTTAAACAGAAAATATCGGCTTCAACAGTATACACACAACCTATCTGAAGAAAGGCAGTACGTATTAAACTGTAACTGAACCTGAACAGCTCTACCATACGACATTCATTCATGTTGTCACATGGTCGTTAACATTCTGCCACCCACGAAGACAGGTAGGCTGATGTTCGACAGTTCCCATTGTATGTTTAACTACAGTGCCTACTGCGTTGGAATTATTTGTTGGAATGTCAAAACACACCTTCACATGGCCACGTAAACCGAAGATAGATTCATCGGAATGACACTTGCGATGTTCGTGGTGCTACAAACTGCCTTGGGCATCTTCGACCTGCAGTCACGATTTGAATAATTTGGAGTGCACAGGGGGACAGACGGCATGCATACCGCATTGAAATCCGATAAGGCTGGGGTAATTTATTACGAACTGGTCGTTGAGTTGCCGTACAGTTCAGTGCTGACGAACAGTTCGCTTGAATTTTGTGCCACCCAGTTACTACAATCACACTCGTGGACTTGACTGAATTGTACTCACTTCGAATAGCTCCATATAGACTACATTGACATTTATTTCGAGAATTCGTATGTAAGCCCAGCCTTTTAAAATGACTATCCGCACATAAATGGAAAATATATGTCACCTTCGTGAAAACGGTATACGGTGCCTGAGCTATTCGTTAAATGACAGCCTCAACTTCACAATACGTTGAATTCGGATACATTGATCTGACGCATACGGGTCATAACATCAACGCTTGCTCTAATGACTATTGCTCCGTCTGCTGGAACCCAATTTAACCGATCTTGTATGATAGAAAATACGAGTGCACTTTCAGTAATTTTCTCTTCTGTTTCATTACGTGATGGACACGGGTAAATCGCAAATGGTTAAGACTGTGTTTTCAAACATTTGAGAATAAACTGGATGAAACACAGAAAGACGCAATCCCACTTCTCTATCGTGGTATTCAATGGCGAGTTTATTTGAGTTTCACTCAATTCTTCAGTCAAGCATCGTATATGAGCGAAATGTGTTTTATGTTCTTTCCTCATTCTCTCAACATAGTTTTCTGTCAGATTTGCGCTATCAGTCAAATTGGTGCTTCTGATACATTACCAACAACGCCTCGTGGAAATGATGATGACCGAGACGAAAATACACTCAAGCAATCGTTTTACTAAACGAGAGGACCGTACTGCTAAAAATGGTGAGTGCCTCACACGGTAGTCGACGAACTGGTGAGCGCTCACTTGCCAATCGTTCAATTTTAATCGCATGTGCATACACTTTGCACACACTTGTTTGGACTTGACTGTTCAGTTGAGGAGCATGTTTATTCACTCTTCCAATTCATTAGTTCTCGTTCGTTATTCATTCGTTCAATTCTCTTCAAACATACTTAGTTCGCGAAGTAGACTACCACCAATGGAGCCGGATATGGTATTTCAGCAATACATTTTGATTGCATTGTGTTCCATACATATACATATGTTTTGGTTCCAAATAGATCTCTTCGCCTATTCGAGCGTGTACCACCACATTTCGTAGCGAATGAAAAATAGCTTAGTTTACACACAGGAGCATCCTCAAGAGAATAGTGGAAGGTGGTCGTCCCATTCACATTTTTGAAGAAACCATTTAGGACGCGAACAGCGGTAGATGCACGTAATTTGTTTTGATCAGCCATTGCAAAATTCAACATAATCTGATTGGCTTCACCTCACTGCCATAGAAGTGATGTGGTTTGAGTAATCAACAGATGGATTAATTAGGATCACTATGTCCACGCGGGATCAGGTTCAGAAACACATGCATCTGAACCTATAAAACTTGGTTCACCCGTTTGACCGCGATTGTTTCAACAAGCTTGGCCAAGATCCAGCAAGTCTCTGACGACCGTGAACGTTCATTATTTGCGCGTGCAATCGATATCGCCCTTATCCGGTAGGACGAATTTCCGAATTCGGTTGGGCGAATGTTCTGTTAGTCTGGAACTAATGGATCTCTCGCTTCTGCCTGTGCAAATTTCCACGCGACTACAGGGTTAATTTGGTAGACAACGTCAGATGGGACCGACAGGTTGGTTTGATTTAATTGAAGATATTTAGATCCCAGGTCTAACTGAGTGCGTGGATGTCAGCTGCGTTGAATTTTCGATTGCTTGAATCTGTTAATCGTTGTTTTTGAAGTATACTGTGGTCATCATCAACCTCAGCTCTATGTGAAATTTTGCCCACAATGGTGGATTTGATTGACTATGCGTTTCTATGTCTATATAGGCTAAATGTTAACAGTTTAATTCCTCTGCATGCTTGTCGTACGTGCACACTCGTCTTATTGGCAGACATAATGTGGTCACTAGTGTGTGTTTACGCTGAACCGACGTGGAAATGTCGAAATCCACGGGTTGGCCAGACCACGCAGGTTTACTTCAAAGAGATAGTTTAATGAGGCTATCCTCTCGGTGACTTGAGAGTGGGTGTAGAAAAGACAAATAACCACGTGTGTCAGGTTGGCATGTGACCTTCAATTTGTCAGACTTCATTCAGTGATGATGAGATAGTCAATCGGTCGAGTTCTTACACTCAGTTGCTGTAAAAATAAAACTGTGAACGCAACATATATATTTTTTATTTAGAACAAAATTATTCTCATATATGTATTTGCCGAGCAGTCATCGGCCTATTTTTAGTGTTTGCATGTTCCGATTCCCTACCGACCGCAACAACTTCACTTCAGATTCAAAGTGGAGTATACCGTGATTCTCAACTAAGGAATAGCTGGCAGGATTCGCCAAGCCAACAAACAATCACGCTGAAATATCACCAGTTGAAACTTTGGCTGGCAAACGGAAACCACCAGTTGGTATCCTCAGTTATTTGTCCGGATACACTTGACTTTGTGAGTCCAATCTAACACGGGAACCGATTGTTTTATGCAACAGTGCGCGTTATGTGAAATCAACTGCACTTGTCGACTGCAATAACTGTTTGATGGTATATGGTAGTGGAATTTGGTGATTTTGAGAAACGTGTGGATACCACGAGACTCAAAGGCCGTGCAGATGAACTCATGACTTTGAACAGTTTTCTGGAGTTGATTTATGAAAGGAAACTATTGGTGGTTGAACCCACGTTCAAGAAGACGTGGGCATGCAGAGAACCACTTGTGGTAAGTGATTTTCTGAAGTGTGATACAGTGCGCGTATTGACCTTCGCCATTAAAATGAAATGCTTAGGTAAGAAGTTGCAGAATACTAAGCGAACTGATAATCGTCACATTGGAAATCCTAAACACTTTTGTGGGCCCGAATTGCACACAGGTCGAACGATCTGGCTATACCATTCAAGTTGTTTAACTGAAAACGGATTATGATTTCTAGTACGCAAGATGTACAGTAGCTATGATGTGGCAGTCCAAAATTCGATTTGATGAACACTGACAACATAAGCTCATGGTTTACCAGAATACTCCGATTTGGCGTATGCAAATGTCTGGAAGCCACAATGAAATACCTGGTAACTTGAAGGTTAGTTATTGAAAATCTAATGAGTTTGTTAATCTGTGAAAAGTAGGTGAGCTTACAGAATCGAACCATTGTTTCTCCTATTGAGGAGCTCGCTATTGGTTGTATCCGTATAAACCGGCGGTTAGCACAAATGTTTTTGCCATTTTGTGCAGGATACTGTTGAATGGGCACAGAATGGTTTCTGCAACGCTTGACGATATTCACACTTACCTTAGTGGCCCAACCGGAGAAAGCAGAGTCTCGAAGCGTGAAACGTAGCCGGTTTGTTCTGCCTTCCAAGCTGTCTCCATCTGATGAACCCGAACACAGTAAAAGCCGGTCGTAAACTGTCGTCTTGACAGCGTACATCACCATTTCAGAGCCCTTGTAGGTGTAGCCAGTGTAAAATGATAATCCGACTCAGACCGGGTCTGTCTACACCAGCGGAGTGAGAACAAGCTAAGACACAGCTGTCGAATGGCTAACTGTATGCCAGTTTGATACTGGAGTAACGGGTCACATTTTACGGAGTGATTGTAACTACACTGTCTCGTTCATCGGTAGACGTGATAATCTTGGACGGGGTGATTAATGAATTTTTTATCTTTGTTAGTTATGCTTATACTGTCGGAGCGATATTGACAAAATATTCATGATATTCGTGAGGTATCTGCTCTGGAATCCTAGCGTGGCTGAAATAAATTGGCGCATACACTGTAGCGAAAAGACGTCCAATAAAGCACAATCTTTATTGTCCACGCGCGCGCTCGCGTTTATGAGTCATCATTCCGGACCACAACACCCCCAGGTTTCCGCCCACGCATCGTGTGCTCTTCTGCCCGGTTTATGTGCGTGATAAGCGCCGTCTATCGGGGGGTTTTCTACCCGCAATTCTTCGCCCGTTGGCCCGATTTCGTTGAGCAACGGCTCGTCCAATCGCTTTTGTTCTCCATCTATCTCCACTGGCCTCTGAGCGTAGTTCACGACCGCTTTGCGAAATTCCTGCGAATGTTGGAATAATCTCGCCTCCGACTTTGTCATCCCTTCTCTTTTCCCTGCCATGTCTCGCCCGTTGGTCCGATTCAATCGAGCAATGACTCATCCGGTCGTCCCCGCGGTCCCCGATTCGTTCGTTGCGAGGTTTTGGACGGGACTCTCCCCAAGTCGAGGTATTCCGCCGAGTGTTGGAATACCGACACCTCCGGTCTGACTATCCACCAACAAATGAGGTTGGCAAGTATATTTTAATTGTGCAACGTGGATGTTAATTGTGGTAACTTCAACCTAACAATGACAACATGGTGATTAATTTGGAAGTTGTGCAAGAGATGTGCTTCGCTTTTGGTTCAGTGAATCACGCTATGGGTTTGCCCTCGGTGGATTGTTAAACTGATATTACTCTGTCCAACTTACGAATAGATCATCGGCAACATCAGCCTTAGAAGTCTACTCGCAAGATTTAATAGTCTGTTACACGACAGACTAGTTTAGTCTGGATCCGTGGTGTGAGTGAAAAACACCTCTTGGCGAAATTTCTGAAAAAAGCCAGCCAACAATATATTCCCAAAGTTTGATAGCACTATGTAACACCAACCAGAATGTGAAACACGTGCTGATTGAACGGTTGATGTGAAAGTTGTAATCGTGGATAGACTTCATGATAGACTGTATATGAACAGGTGATCGCACGCGGACCGTCTTCTGTAGGAATACCTAGCTTTTCCCAATGTCATAACTGAGCATGAGCACGTATTGCAGATCTCAGAAATATAAATTATATGATCCATCCATTTGGCTCTCAGAATGCTAAACTGACTGACTCATCATGAACAATATATACAGTATTCCATGTGATTCACCATGGATTAATGGCGATGTTGATGCAACTTAAATAGACCGACAGAGCTGTCTGCCAGTTCCCCAATTGTAATTCACACAAACTGTGAAAATGTTTAAACAGTATCTTCTGATTTTGCTGTAGATGCCTACTCGCTTGCAGGTGTATGATGTGATGAATGTTTCAGAAAGGTTAAACGACCGTTACTACTATCTGAAATTGGCGATACTGAAACGAACTACCGGTTTGAAAGCTGTTGTTTTCATGGAAGACTGACTCAAAATACATTAACTATTTTGATCTTGGGTGGAAGATTTCAACTAAAGATACTTCACGGTTTTTAATGAAGACGTATTGCTTCATTGGACCATCTGCATGGGAAAAATGTTCACCGAGATTTAATCAGAAAACTATACAACCAATTTAGGCTTTGCACCTTTGTAAGTGTGAAGACTCCATGTTTCGGCTGAACTTGAACTAACGATAAAGACAAGATATCCAGAGGCCATGAAAGTGTCACAATCGGATTCAGTCAACAGACGGCACCACCGTCTCATACGCAGTCCCGTAATTGGTCCGGAAAAGGGTGGCCGTCTCTACAGACTATCACAGCAGGTTTATTCTTTAATTTTGGAATACACCGACGTAACCGTAAATATTGTTGTGCTGCTTGGTGTTAGTGCGCATGTTCGTGTGTGTAATCCGACTGGTCGCCATAGTACCTCCTCAAACTATGCTGTTCGAATGGATCGGGTCAAATGACGACGTGCTAACGCTTGAACTGTCAAGCTCTCGCACCGAACCGAGCCAAAGAACAGTGTATGGACACCACCAAGAAGTGGGTAAGTCCGTTAACATGAGCTTAGACACATTATTTGTCTCATCTGTCAGTAAGATCCCCCACCAGTCTACCGGCCAGCTGTACAGCACTATCTCTGTCAAGTAGCCAATGATAAACATGCTAACGATCGACTCGTTGCATCAAGTTGAGAAGCACTACTTAATGTTGCATGTAACTGGTAAAATAATTAACTGTGCCGTCAAGAACGATTTTCTTTCATCAGTACAAAATCAATAATTGTTTTGAGGTATCTGAAGAATTTGCATGTTAGTTGGGGACAAAACGGGAGGTGCGTGTTGTTCATTTGCAACTAAGCATTTTCGCTGCTGGGCTGCCAGAAATAACCATGGGAACGCGACGGTTGTGATCAGCTGTGCGTCTTGTTCTATTTGTACTAACCAGCATTCTACTACTCTCTAGTAGTGAACAGTGTTGTCTTTTTTATTGCATGTTGAGGTGTCGGTACATTGTGGTGAATATTTTGAACCGCGATTAACAAATCTCGCTTGAACAACAACATTGATCCAGATGTATCGCAATAACTCAGGTAAATAATACTTCGAAGTGTTAACCAAAACTCGATTTGTTTCGTGGAGCTATGTGGACAGTTTATATACAGCAGTTGGTGGGGTTGAACTGCATTCTTTGGCAAACAGATCCAGATCTAGATATCCTTCACAATACTGAGTTGACCGACAGCACAGCTTGAAGCTCGGGAGAGAATAAGGCTTGACACAGTTATATGAATGTGTATAAGAAAACCATTCGTGATTGGTAGGTGTCGGGAATATGATAGGTTTCTTTTGTACACGGTCAATCTGACTCACTCAACCGATCACACCAGGACGATCATGCAGAGAATGTCAGTTTACCACCTGCCGTGCATTTGCCATCGACAGAGCTTCTGTCCGTCGACGTCTCTTGTGGTCTCAGGAACCACAATTCAATATAATCGGAAGGTTAAAGACAACCTGATATTTTTGACGATGACATGTGCAGGATTCGTTGAATCATGTTCCAATTCCCGCAGTCACGAAGCCTCGTTGGGAGGCTTGCTACTGCAAGTAACATGTCCTTGAGCGCACAATTCCAAGGGCCAGAATGTCTGCCGAATGCATGTGGAATAACAATCTTATGTTCTTCAGATTTTACCTGGAAAAAGGAGCCGTGTCTGCAAGGCGAGCTACACATCAGATGAGCTGGCTTTCTCATTTGGTCCATTTTGTATTTGTTCCAGCTTCATAATCCCACTATATTAAGAACTTAACCAAAGTCTGTATCGTTTGTTAGTGGAAACATTGGTGGTGTAAATACACACTCGCCCGCATGAGCTAAGTAATATGCTCACATCTCACGACCTCTCGGATGTGGCTAGCAGATGAAACTGTGGCAATCAGATTGGCAAATGTGCAAGTCCAATATAAGATCAAAACTTCCCCAAGGACTTTAATGTTAGATTTTTAGGAGAAGCAACGACAAGAAGATTCTGGGGAAAACGATATTTTTAACTCCGATATTTCGGTTATCGTCAGTAACAATTGCGAAGCCAATTTCTCAATCAGGAGTTACTTGTGGTATCCGAGACGTCGGAATTAAATGTTATCATTTCAAACACTGTTGTCCTGTTTTCCTTTGGAACAATCAGCATGGCACCACACGGTGCGCAACACATCCAGCTTTAACAGAGTCTGTTCTGTGTTCGATGCTGTAAGCTTCAACGTGATGGATAACTGCAACACTAAGAAGTCGCCGCATGCGTAAATCAACAACTGAAATCGGAACACAGCACAGCCTTGGTGAGAAACAGTCTGGCAAATTTTGTCGCATCAGACAGAGTATAAACAACTGTTGACTTGAAGGTTATTGTTACTGGTACCTTTTACGCATACTGACACGTCTTTCATCATCATACGTGATCGACAACTTTTGCTCAGATTTTTTACTTCTATACGAAAGTAGTTGTAGAGCATTTTGTCTTACACGAACGCTTATGGTTAGAGTCTGCCATTTTGTTCGCAGATGTGTTCTCATTTGGTGTTTTAGACAATTAAATCCAAAGACCTGTTCTTTCTCAAACGTCCTGAGTCTATCCGTTCTTCCTCCAAGCATGCGTCTTCTGTGCTTCGGTGTCATGGAGTTCAATGCGGACACCACCAACATCATCGTTTTGCCAGGATACTCAACTTCGGTAATCAATTCCACCGTGAACGCGGAACCGCGGTGAAGAAACAAGACACACTGGATTCGTCCGATGACAAACTGAAGGCATACTTAAACAGGACGGAATCACCGTGCATCGCTTTCCTCTGTTTCTACTGGTTTTGTCTGACTGTTACAAAGTTGTACAATCTACTCCGCTTTATACCTGTTACGATGCTTACAGAGGTATGAATGTGGAACGCATGGTGCGTGTTAGCTCCCGAGAAGGCTCTACTTAGTTGCCGTAGATCAAAACAAAGCAACCGATTGTGGTAGAGCCGTAACGTAATTGGATGCAGGAACAACATTAAGTCAGTTGTACAGGATAAACTTGATCCGACCTTGGGATTAAAAACACATCAATAGCTGAGTATAAACCAGAAACGCATCGAGTGACAACACCTTTATCCTTAACAGACTGAACACCAGATGTATATGAAGTAACACAAAGAAACTCAACCAAACTGAGATTTCTCTTGTACCAGAGTTTCTGATTTTGATTTCATTTCAAGGTGTAGCAAGGTTTCAAACTCTGTTTTCCGTTTTCATAACAGTTCTGCTCTTACCAGATTAGGGTGGATAAGTTTTTCGTCCGCTTTGTCCAACTGCCGACATAAACCGAAGTAGTATGTTCATATGCTGCATAGTGTTGATGCCGACCTAATGGAGAACGATAATTTCCAAAGAACGGAGCGATCAATATTTAAAATGAAAACAAAACTCGCAAAAACAAGATCGTGAGTGGGCTGATGACAGTAAACTTTTCAGTAGCGACTGCGTCTTGAAGTGATTTAGATTTTAGTAAATGATCGGACATGCTCCTACTCATGACTGTGGCACAACGCATTGGACCTCATTGAGCTTTAAAGAATATTTCACGTAAATTTGCTGAAAGGATTTACGGGGAATTCAGATTTAGGTTATAAAACGAAGGGGACTGTTTCGATAATTAAGTAACTTTCAAGAAGTGCTGGGTTTGGTGACTTTTCAAGGCTGAGCAGTTCTATGGATATCACGATGTACCTAATTAAATGCGATACCAGCCTGGATGTTGTGTAAACTTAAGCCTTACCAAAGGTCTCCCCACACTGTGAAACAACTGAACCTAAAAGCATGGGTATACATTTTACGAACGTATCACCAACAGTCGCACCAAGACCAACTCAAAGTTAAACTTATTCACATGGTACTCAAGATCGACACTATGTCATCTTAAAGAAGTTTTTACTTGACGAGTAACACTGTAGAGAGTGACTGAAAGTTCAGACGTGTTCCTACTGAAATCGGCAGTGAGCACGTCTGACTGGTTACTAAATCTGTGTAGAGATTTGAGGCTGCTCAGTGGCTGTAGAATGTTGAACAACCAAAGAAGCGTGTTGTAGAGCGGCCTCCCGGATACGGAGACAGTAGGAAATTCGGTAATTTACAAATCACGGTTCAATAAATTCGTTCTGATCAGTTAATTATGTAAGTCCCGTGATGTAAAACCGCAGTTACTTTTTGGGCTTTTCAATACAAAACAGGAAAGATCAATAGAAATCCAATCTGGCTGAAGACATCACGTGGGGGGGAATAAACGACGATCCTGCTAGCGCACACTAGAGATTAATTTGGGATGAATTAGTGCATTTTCTGTATGAAATACGCTCGGTGTTTGATTGGTTGGATTACGTCAATCTTGAGATGAAATACGTCTGCATTTCTATGTCCAATGACAAATCACTTGTAGTGGATCCGCTCATGTTGGTTTGTAACGTAGCTCAGCTTGCGTCACATATTTACGATAATTGAGGGTTGTGTGTCCAAAAAGCAGTTCATCCACAGCAGACGATTGAATTGTTCAGTGTATAGCACATTGGATTTTTCGTGTAATCTACACGTCTTTGTGCTAGTATAGGAATACTGTAACTGTTTCCAGAATGATTAAATTGATGCGCGGAACACGGAACAAAACAATGTGGCAGGTAATCCGGACGTTCTGTCTTCTTGTAGCCGTTAAACACGTGAACTCATTTTGTGTAGTTTGGATACGTCGGATGACAGTATTCTTCAGAAGTAGTGGCTCCAACTATAGTCTTGTAGGAGGACATGACAGAAACAGCCATGAGCCAAGGACGCAGTAAGCTAAGCACACGAACTACACAGTCGAAAACTGAAACGGCGCCAATTACATGGCAGCACGCTACGTTATAATAATAGATTTTGAAACGACACACTGCACAAAGGGATTTTTTTTAAAAAAGCAACGTTTGTTCACTCCACAATGTTAGAGAAAGCAGTTTTGCCAAAACCCATGTACTGTCGATGAAATTTAGAGAGTACATACCCAGTAAACGCGTGACCAACTCAACCCCGTCGAGGAGGACAAAAGCAGGTGTTAGTTTGTCATTTTGACTCGATTGATCAACTGCACACAGGACATTCTAGCAATGGGAATTTTTTCACGAGGACACCGTTCACCAAGATAAGGATATTAATGATCAGCAAGCGTTCATTATTGCAGTAAAAGGATTAGCATTGTACTACATTGTCGCTTTCTAGACGCAAGTTTTGTTCATTCACACCATTTCTTTGACCATTGGTCCGCAGATTGCCACAATTTTCGAAGTACCCGTATTTTGGGCAGATGTGTTAAACTGCTAATGGCGACTTATGACCATTTGCTCAATACCGCACAATTAATTCCTACAAAGATGACAAGTGGTTGGGCAGATTTATGATTTTAGATGAGACCTAATTGCGAAAAATATGGGTTTTTTGGCTGGATTCAGACCACTTGGTGGATTCCATAAGAAACAGTGGGACGGATGGACAACTGAGTCCAAGTGTGAAATTTCCGAGCTTCTGGTATGGTTTTGTAGCTCAGCTGGTACAGTGCTTGGCAGCTTGAAAAATGCCGTTTCTATCACTGGTTCGAATCCAGCCGACTTTTCACAATCAGATCTTATCCAACAAAGCTGGTTCAAACAATCTAATTGGTAAGGATGCCACTCCCACGGAGAAACTAGAAAACACTATCACAATGATTAGAGATTTTACGGTACTAATGACGAAATTTCATTGAAGTGCCCCCTCATCTTGAGTGCGCATGGGACTGTTACCTAAATTACATGGTAGGAAGAGTGTTCACAACAGATCAGCCAAGAATGACCTCGCAAGCCGGCACCAGTGAACGAAAACTGAGTTCTTTAGTGCATTCACGCATAGCTAGAAGTGACAACACTTTAGACTAAACCAGTCTAAAGGGTTTTACTTGGCAAGCAATGATAATGCAATCACGATATAAAATTCATCGTAATCGTTCACCACAACTAGTGGAAGGCAAGTTAAAAGCATTTGAGCATGTGTCCTGACGGTAACATGCTTTCACTCCGTTCATGCAGCAGGCACAGACCGTCGCATTGTTTGTTTGCACACTCCTCCAGTTCCTCTTGTTAATAAACATTCGACGCGTCGTGAGTTCCACAATAAGGTTGCACTTTCGTACCGCTGTTAACCGTTGAACACGCAGAGAACATGCAAGAGTTGAGAGCAGTACTTCAAGTGTTTCCTCGGTTGCTGGCCCTGCATCTGAAATCATGGGGTTTTCTCATCAGCGTCATTTGATAGGCCCTATTTTTCTTGCAACTGCTTTGTAGCGAAGACAATGAAAGTGACCAAGTGGAAGAAGACATGCTGTATACGCTCTCGTTCGTTGAAACGACACCCAATCTGCATTATTCATCTGAGTCCGGCAGGAAATATCATCCCATTGTCTCTGACGAGGTGGGATTACGTTTCATTCAGTTTAACGCGTGTAGCGACCCTATTTTTTATTGCTAACTGTGTTGAAGTTACAGTTAGCATTCGTACTCTTTCTCCCCCCCACATTTTGTATGCGCTTAAACGTTTGTTTGAGCGAGTATGGTTAGCGGCATGTCACCCGGGCACTCGAACGTTTCTGCTCCGGTGCCTGCTCTTTTGGCGTTTTGCTGTACTACCGTTTCATCTCGCTCTTGTCGTTTTTACGTGTCGTCAATATGTTTCTGGTCTACCCGTTGCATTGTTTGCAACCGACCGGCCATAGTCCGTCTGAACTCTGCACACGTTCTTCGCGGATGGTTGACTTCTGACGCAGCAACACACCATTCGTTGTGTCTTAATGCATTGTAATTTTAATTCACATGCAGACAACAGTTAATAAAAATGTGTAGTCTGGCGCAGACATAACTCAAGATAATGATCTGATTTCGAATGTGACGTAGACATTTGTGATCCATTTCCCACAAACTATGTCTCTAGTTTAGTCAAGATGTGTTACGGTTTTATGAGAGCGTCGTTTTCCTTCAGACTTCCTCTGCTGTTTGTAGTTGCAGTGGTTATACTTCACGACCGAGCATTGTGTTTCAATATTGGTTTACTGCATGATTAATTACGTTGTACAAATACTGGCCGCATTAATATTTCCTTGGCCAGCCTATCAACTTTGAAGCTACGGAAAGAACGAAAATCCGTACTCTAATTATAAAAGAAAGCCAAGTAGTCCGCGCGTTTATTCTTCCGCTTCAAAATCAAGTCTCAAGGTGTAATGTCGGTGAACAGCTGTATATTCAGGTGAGATCGAATATTTGCAGGAATCAATGCCTGTATCCCCAGCAGAAGTTTCTACTACTAAAGGAGATATCCTTCCAGTCTGCCAGAGGTGTTTATGAACGATTTTGGGGTGAAATGGCCGTGGTGAATGAAGAAACCGCTGTTTTATGTAACCCCAACATCGTTGGACAGCAGGCACACCAACACCAGCGGCAGTTGGAGAAGGTAACTTGTTGAAGAAATGAGGAAGTTGGACGACATCATTTTAACCCGAATACTGTCTAACTTTAGGATAGCGGTAAGTCATGTGGTTATAAACTATCTCCACCTACATGTTCAATTCGCAATTACAAGTGCCGTAAATACGGCAATGTAGGTCGAATTCAGGCAGTCTATCGTAGTTCGAAGAAGTGTTCAGTCCATAGTTTTTTAGAAGAGTGAGGTTTCTCATCTGGATTTCAATCCGTTGTTCCCACAGTAACTAGCTTACTCTACTGATTCAATCAAGCCTGAAACCTTCGACGTCCCCAAAATCCTAAACTGCCTGTGACGTGAGAATTACTTTACTACTACCACCATGCCTGTTCATATTGCCTTAAGAATGTAAGTTTACTACAAACCAGTAGTACCAAAGTTAGTGTGTTGGCGTGAGTATCGAAGCTTTACTCGTGACTGTATAGTGAACCCGCGCCATATTCACTAATGTGGGCTACATTAATTAAGATAAAAATGTTTAGGCTATCGCAGATGAGAACACCGCCCAACCAGTCTGACGCTTGTTTGAATTATGAAGGTCGACTGGAGCTTCCGCCAACATTCGTCCTCTTTGGCAGCTGTCGTGCGGTCATGCTAAAGGTTCTCTCGCATACCACTCCTTAGATCCTTTACATGTTGCCTTGAAGTCCGCTCTTGATCGGTGAGCAAACCAGCAAATGAAGTTTGTTTGCAGGCTCGCCGTTTCCTTACTGTGACTTCTGATTCGTGTTAACAGTAGGCTGAGAAAGGCTTTGGTGCGTAATCCAAGCAGTTAGTATCGCGATGACTGATAGTCGTGGTCTCAAACATTCCTTCATTGTCTACAAGGTTAATGTTAAATGTTTATTTCTGTTCATTGCACGAGTTGGCTGGAACGTTCTGTTGTATTAAGGGCCCGCTACTATTTCTTTCAAGGGTACTATTGGACATGCTGTGCCTGTTCTTAGCGAATATGAACTTCCATTCACAGATACACCATCCATTATTTATACATGTTCTTTAGTTGTTACTAATTCTAGTTCGTCTATTATTGGTCTTCTGTGCATTTAGAATTTGAAGCTCTGTTTTTCGCTGTCCGTTGAATCTTCTGGGGCTATAATTTTCGTTCCTTGGTCTGTTTCAGTTTTGAATTCAGTTACTAGAAAATTATCTGCAATCGAGTTGACGCAGAGGAGAACTCCTGGAAATGTGAAGAGGAAGCAACTTCACCAATACGACAACCCAGACTTTCATTTGAA
Source organism: Paragonimus westermani (assembly GCA_008508345.1). Classification (NCBI taxonomy): domain Eukaryota; kingdom Metazoa; phylum Platyhelminthes; class Trematoda; order Plagiorchiida; family Troglotrematidae; genus Paragonimus; species Paragonimus westermani. Next base: position 80,517 of record QNGE01002298.1, on the reverse strand, counting down.
CTGAGGTTGGTGTAGTGGTTGTAATTCACAACCAAAAATTATGCGCACGAATAGTTGCGCTGTACAAATACTGAGCACACTACGATTTCGTTGGCCGGCCTGCTGCGTTACTACTACGGAGTAGAAAGTAGTTCTTTTTTTGAGCTGAGCACACTTCAACTTACTATTGGATATTTCTATCTACCGTTGGATTGCGAAGTATCGGCATGGTGGAATTTTTTATCTCCGCCTATCCGCTGACTTGTCAAAGCCCAATATTTGTCAGCTTACTCCGTGTGAAGGAATTAACTACTCGACGTCGTGGGGACCTACCCTCCGGTGCTGTTCTTCTGTTGTGTGATGGTCTATTAAATTCAACAGACCTTGACTTATCAGTGAGTCGTTTCATTTTTGTTGATACGACTTCTGTTGTATTTGTGTGCTATGCGTCGATCTTACCCGCTACGATCTCAGGTCTTTTTTAACGTTATTTTATTTTGATCCCTTCTTTCCTTTGACCGGTTAAGCCGTCACATACAATGGATTCTTCAGAACAGTTTTGCCTTTGATTTAGATGAACATCACTTTGTCACTCACCTGTTTTGATGTATTGTTCGGCTCTGTAAATTTACTCCCTTTTTGTGTGGTCTTGATAAAAAATGTCCGTAAGGACTCCTGCATTCTTAGCCCATCAAGCTTCGTAATCTTTCAGTCCTTCATTCAGTTCCCAGCCAGGTTTTGTCAGTGTAAACTTAACTACTAGGATATAGTTGATGAGCACCGCCATGTTCTGCCTTAAGCACTTTCCATTCGTGAATGTTTCATGTTTATCCTTTCTTTCTTGGCTCAAGTCATCTCACATGCGGGTGACACAACGTGCAGTTGGACAAAAAGTAAATTATCAGGTTCAGAATATTTGGGACGAAAATGACTACAGGTTACTTGGAAGCAATCTTTGCACATGGCAGTGTTACGGCACGACCGTCTAATCATCCCAAATTCAATGATGGTGTCCCAGGTGTGTCGTGGTACAGGTCATTCCCTTATATGACAAATTCATCAGTGATCAATATAGATGGTATACAGCAATCGTGCTTGTACGCGTCATATTGGAGAGTTCTTCAACTGTAGTAGTTGGAGTGACTGTAAATGAGCCCTCCAAGTTTACTGTTGTCGTTTATTTTGTTCAACAATATATATAAAACACGTTTGCCTGTCAAGAATAATTAAAGGCTAAATGAGTTTATCCAAAGTACAACGGCAACAAGAGTGATCTGTTAAATGTTGTCTATACAAGTGAATTCTTACGAGAGGTGCATAAGATTATGAAATTATGGGGCGCATTATCAGTATTCATTATGACTGACAGGTTTGAATAACAGAAAACTCACGCACGACTTTAACCGCATCCTGTATGTCTGTGGCAAGCGCTGCAACTCGAATCGGATGCAGTTCATCGCCTCTTTTCGCCGGCTTCGATGTGTCCTATAAGTCAAGACAGTTTCTATGAAGAGTGATTTTATTGGTTGTGAAAACAGACGACCGTGAACTACAGTGTTGTAACGAATACGAACAACTTATACGGACAAAGAAGAAAATGGTGGTGATCGCAGTACAGTACGCCTAGCTACACGCACAAAAGTTGGCGAGATATTCAGTTGAGTAAACAGCACATGCATTGCAGAATGGTTAAACTACTGATGAGTGGCAGGGGATTTTGGTTTCCATACAAATCATACATCGCCCATAACTGCCGCAATGTCACAGACTTTCCAGTTGGTCCATGTTGAACAAAGCTGTAGACTTGAGTTTGCTATTTTCAGAGCTCGTCAACAGTGCATACCCCTCCTCAACTAGCTGACGTTTTCTGTGACTTCGAATTGGAGATAAATCTTGGCCGAAGGGTCACCGATTGAAGTTACCGGGGCTGTTATTTCGCCTACTCTCAAGTTGATCGAGTGATCCGATCATAACTCAAGCGAATGTGGATGAGTGTACACATAGGATGACTCAGTTTTGCCCAGTGTGAAGTCAGTGACGCATGAAAGGTTGACCTGAGTTTTAGTCCCCTCCATGGAAAAGATAACATTATTCACACTACTTAACGTATCAGTTATGCGGTTAATGTTACGTGATTGTGATATTATGATTGTGATATTTCCTGAATAGGTAATACTTAACGCGAGACCAGTAACCCGTATATCCGAAATGAGCAGAACACAACGAATGAACGATAACCACACGTCAACAAAATGTGCACAACCTTAACTTCAATAAGTGACCTCAAGGTACATAGTCAAGAACATCGATTACATCCGCCAGACGTTGAATGAGACTGTGAGTTTTTGAGGTCTTTTCTCTGCTAGCACACACTAGGGATTATTTAGGGATAATTTACGGCAGCTTCTGGATGAAATACGCTCGGTATTTGATTGATGTGAGGTTTAAGAATGAACTGCGTCAATCTTGGGATAGAATACGACTGTGTTTTTGTGACCAATAAGGAACCAACAAGAATGAACGTGAATACAATGCTGCAGGATTAATTTCACTCTCATAACTTGTCTCCACAAATGTATTCATATGAGAACCGCGAAGGAAAACTTTCACGTATAGGAAGCCACTCATTGTACGCAAAGATGTTCTTTGTTTAGCTACACCTCAACAAACAACGCGTTCAAATTCGTCATTTCCGAACCCCATCTGGTTTCTCTCATCAAGTTTCTACGCTCGTTACCATTTCGTTGCCTCGTTTCAAAATGTCTGACAATCAGCAATCTAAACAAAATGTGAGTTCATATTAACGAATATATACTACCCTCAGTGGGGTGTGGAATTACTGGTCGGTCGTTCCACAATGTATCGTCACGTCCGCCGTGCTGCGAAAAGTTTCCAAACTGGCATTTCCAACGATGGTCTGGAGCTTGTTGAGTGCCTTGCACCCAATTTATTAGAAGGTGTTTCTAAATGTTTGTTTTATGTAACCCAGGAACCTGAGTTTCATTTGCAGCCTTGAAGACCATCAAATGATGCTTGGAATTTCTTGGTTCGAATTCGAATCTAGAAAGGACTCATCATTATCTGAAAACAAACCTGAATTTGGGACGAACTGACATGTATCCTCAAAACCTATCCGATCCACGTGTCGATTATGTACGGATAAACCATCAACATCTAAACTTCGGTACAAGCATTAACCAGGTTTCTTTAGGAGGAAACCAGATGACGGTCTTAAGTAATTACCACGTTAAAAGGTGACTTCAGAGGATTGAATACACATCAAGTTTGACCTCAAAGACCGTAATCTAAAAAGTACCGTGTGTAGTGGGATGGCAGGCACCGCGATGATGAAAATTATCAGTACGAAGTGGAATCCGCCTTTTGACGGCAATAGAATGAGATGTTATAGAGTATCTGGTGATATTTCCGTCGTATCACCAAGGACTTCGAAAATCAATGGTTTCCATAACACAAGGGATTGCGAGAGTTAAAAAGATTTGTTTCAGTCGACCGTTAATCAGTTTGTCATTCATTCGGCACCGAGGGCAAAATTAGCAATGGTAGGTGTTGTGACGGTATAAATGCGCTATCCTTTGAAGAATTTTTTCACGTGTGTTCAACATTTGACCACCGCTTGTTGGTGAATGGTGAATGATATGTAAATCTGACAGGACATAACATCATACCTATTCTGTCGGCATAAGGCACGGTAAGTGGATTCCATCCTACATTCAATTAAGGAAGATGGAATATATACGGGGCTATATAGATGTTTTCAAAGGTCCAGAATTTGTTGGCTCCAGCGAAAAGATGGTAAGAGAGCGAATTTAGGGGTAGAATGATTTGCGTGATTGGTTCACACACAAAAATCAAGCTGTGAAAGATAGAAATATCATTATGCGAGTATAACTGCAGCTGTGTGTACGTTGTAGATAGCGATTCAATGCATGAATCAAAAGTGGCATTTTTTCAGCGATTTCAGCGATTCGTACACGGGTTCGAGGCTGGGAGTCTAATCTACCCGGATCCAGTCAGTTTGTTCATTTCGATGTCAGGCGGTTTCACGTTGATCTGAAAGGCAGTCATTGAAAACGGGGTGTAGCACCGCTCTTGGGGGTTACGGAAAGTACCAACAACAGAGTGAAATAATAATCTTGCAGAACAGAATAAGTTACTAATCTAACGGCTTATTAAGTAGGTGAGAATCCAACAACACTTTGAGACGGCCCTTATAAGAGCAGCTAACAATCTATAGTGGTAGGTCGTTCCAGTAGTTGCTAACTCTGTAAGACAACAACTGTTCTCTTAGGAAGGTCCGAGGTCGAAGCTCATAGAGCTTCTTGTCGTGACCTCTTCGACTGTTATCACTTACTAGGGTGAAGAATTGTTGCACGAGTCCTGTGCTAAAGAGAAAGTGTGTAAGAAATGAGTCGCCGCGGAGTCTACAAAACTCAAGTGGATAAAGATCGAGAAATTCGAAGCGAGACTCGTAGGATAGATGCCGTAAGCCAGTGACCATTTTGGTGGCTACTCGCTGGGCACGTTCACTGGCGTGTATGTCCTTCTTCAAACCGGTGTATACGACTTGATTGGCATACCCGAGCAGTGGTCTTATGTAGACCCCGTAAAGCGTGTGGAAGGCATGCTTGTCTATCCGGGGAAAGGTTCGTTTGATCATCCCAAGAGTCATAAAACCTCTTTTGGCGACCAGCTAGTGATGATAAGAGAAAGACGAACCAGACGATAGCCAAATCACTAGGTCTTTTTTGAGGTCTACTTCCGTGATATCTACTACACTTTGTGCACCGTGTATCACGAATAGGTTCCCGGAGTCCCCTCCGAGTGACATGTGCGCACACTTGCTGTCACTTAGAGGGAGACTCCAATCGTCTGACCAGCACTTAATACGATCAAGGTCAATCTGCAATGCATGGGGGTCACAGGCGTTCCAGATTTTAATGTCGTCGGCATGAAGGAGAGTATTGCTGGAGATCAACTCGGGGGATCATTGATGTAAATAAGAAACAACAATGGACCAAGTACCGATCCTTGAGGGACCCCACGGAGACTGGGGATGGAGACGGAAGGCCTGAACCGGTTTTTACTCTGAAAGTCCTGTTACCAAGAAAGAAAGTTATCCAACGGTGAACTTCTCCTTGGATCCCATGAGCTTCTAGTTTGTGCACCAGATGACCGTGTGGGACACGGTCGAAGGCTTTTTCAAAGTCGAAGAATATAGCATTCGAGATGTGACCGTTGTCTTTGGCCTCTGTTAGGCTATCCATGGAGATTAACATATTAGCTATGCATGACCGATCTGGAAGAAAGCCATGCTGGGTCGGAGAGAAAAGTTTATTGGAGAAGAAATGCCTAGAGATGGTGCGTTTCAACAGTCGCTCCATTTTCTTGCATGGGAAGCTGGTAAGGCTGATAGGCTGATAAATAGCAGGAGTTGACGATCGCCTGTTTGAATATAAGTGTGACAGTGGTCTCTTTCCGTGCCTCCGGAAGAGTGCCTCTCCGAAGTGTCTGTTTAAACAGATCGAAGAGAGGCACCGCTAACCTGAGGGCTGCTTCTTTGAGGATCCGGGGATGGATCTTGTCTGGTGTCATGGCAGTATAAGGATTAATCTTGAGCAAGAGGTTCTGATCGTCGGACACAGAAAAGTCTGCTGTCAGAATGGGGTGTTTTAATTTCTTTGCGGGAGATATCCTCATGTGTGCTCACATGTCATTCGGCGGTGTTTCTGGCAATACCTTCAGGATTCACAATGTGTCTGGCACAGTAGATTTCATGTAAATCGATTTGACGGACGATCTGGGCATCTGGTTTTTTGTCTACCCTTTTCTCTGCCTATCACAATAAGATAGCGGCAATAAAGGATTAGCCGCTCTTATTGTTTGAGCGCACGTTTTCCTGCATAGAGAAGAAAATGTTGTCGGTCGCTTTCCGGGGTTCATATAATAACGATCCTTGAGTATACGAATCACGTCGTGTATACTGGCCTGAAGGAGGACACATTGGCCGTTGAGCGTGTCCAGCGCGCGTCTACGGAGCTGGTCACTAGCTTGGGCAGTGCCACTTACGAGTCTCGTCTTGAAATTCTTGACGTGTACTCACTTGAATTTCGATGTCTGCGCGGTGACTCAATACTCATACACTTCTTCTTCGGACTAGGTATCGTAAAACAATTCTTCACTTTAGCCAATGACGCACCATCCTTTCTATTTTCTCGCGAAATCCAACGAGGAAGTAGCTTTCAGATGCATATATACGAACTGTCTGAGTCTTTTTAATAAATTACCGGAAATCAGACAGTTAATTCATGACACCCAACCTCACATGTTCGCCTTCACGGAGACCTGGCTTACAGGTGATATCAGTGACAGTGAACTGAGTGTTCCGGGGTATTCTGTTTACCGGGCTGACTCTGCCCGAGGGAGAATGGGGGTTCTGCGATTTTTCTTCAATAGTGTCTCCCGACACCCACGGTTATTGGTGGCTTCCAGTCCTCTGATAAATGTGACGCTCTTTGGCTTCGACTGCCACTGCGCGGCCAAGACTCACTCCTAGTGGGGGTTATTTATCGTTCTCCTTCATCAGACGTTCCCGACGACAACACCCTTCTGGTAAGCCTGGAAAACTTCCTAGGCCTACAACGCTTTACACATCTGCTTATTATGGGTGATTTTAACGCACCCAAGATAAACTGGGCATCAGTTTCTCACCAGGACTGTGAAAGCGGATTCTCGACTTCCTTATCAACGCTGATACGTCGGAAGGCNGTTCCAGTTTCATTTCGGACACAGTCCGTTGGTACTCCTCTATCTTACTCACTATGGAAGAAAAGGAAGGAGATACAGAGCTAAGGAGAGCCCCGCATTTACAGTCACAGATTTTTGCTTAACTCCACTTGACGTGTTGCGTGTAGGACCAGTTAGCGGCGAAGCGGTGCCTTGGCTTTCGTCAAACCTGCAACTCATGCAAATGTAACTGATGGAGGAAGATGCTTGCTGTCTCTACTGGTGTTCGCTAAGACCAGTGCACTTGAAGTGATACCACTCGTGACAGTGGTTGCACTGCATGCCGTTTTGTACGGAAATTTCAAACCCATACCGGCCGCAGACGCTTGCTGCCACAGCCAGTACCTGCTGAGTCCCAACACTGCTTGAGTTGAAACGGGTCATTGTCGACAAGGATAAGTAATATGCAATATATTACAATTAGTTTTGAGTGATTAACAAAAAACGAAAGAAACGATTGAAGAGGGGGAAAAATCTGATGCTATGCAGCACAAATAATTCAATACGTGACGAATTGTTATGCTGTTTGATAACGAATAACAGCAGTCTCATGCAGTTTTTGATGCACAGGGCACCACCAGGACATGAATATAAATAGACAGTAACAGCAAGAAAATTCAAATCAACTTTTGAGTCGCGTCTTGGACGAAAACAGTTTTGAGCCCGTTTTTACTCGCACTTACAGTTCAAAAGTGCTGGCAGGCGAGAGAGAACCACACTGGTTAGTATGAAGTAACCTTTCCATAAGCTGTTTAAACAGACACCCCAAACTGGCACTCCCTGTAATGTGTGGAAAGAAGCAACGGTCACACCTACATATGAAACAGGTGGCAGGCAATCTCCGGCTAGCTGCCGTCTAATCCACCTTACAAGTACTCCATGGTAGATACTGGAGCGCCAATTGAAGGGTGCCATCATCAACCGACTTTTACCCAACCATCTATTTTTCCCATCCAGCATGGCTCCCGTCATAACCAGTCACGCGTCACAAACGTGCTTATTTCTGTGGACGTTCTGATAGAGACGAAAGACAGTCGTCGCACCTCAAATATTTTCTTCGACTTGGCCGAGGCGTTTGACCGTGCCACACACGGCTCCCTAAAACACAAAAACTGGAAGGCAATGGTATTCAAGGAGAGCTTCTTCGCTGAATTGCCTCTTTCCTCGATGAAAGAACTTTTGAAGCTGAATCCGGATCGGAAGTTTCGTTCCTCTCTCTCATTTCTGCGGGAGTTCCCCAAAGGTCAGTGATAGGTCCTTTGTTGTTCCTCATTTACATCCACAACCTTCCAAACAATATGTCCAGCATTGTTCTCCTATACGCAGACGAGCTAAAAATCTGGAATGCCACTGGTCCCAGTACACTACAGATTGATCCTGACGCGATCAAGCGCTGTTCGAACGATTGTAGTCTCCAAACAAATGGCAACAAGTGTGCTGATATATCACTGGGTGGAGATTTTGACAATGCCTTCATGATTCGTAGTACGTCTAGCACAGTAGATAATCGACTTGAAGAAAGATCTAGGCATCCGACTGTCGTCTAACTTATTCCTCGCGTATCACCATGAGATGGCGGCAACAAAGGGATTTGCCGCTCTTGAGATGATTAGGCGCACTTTCCCCCGCATGGACAAGAACGCTTTTCAAACGCTTTACGGGACTTATATAAGACCGCTCCTCGAGTATGCCAATCAGGTCGTGTATACCGGCCTGCAGAGAGACATATTAGCTGTTGAGCGTGTCCAGCGCGCGGCCACCAAGATGGGCGCGGGCCTGAGTAATGTTACTTACGAGTCTCGACTTGAAATTCTTGACCTTTACCCACTTGAACTTCGAAGACTTCGCGGGGATTTAATACTCGCACACTTCTTCTTTAGAGTAGGTGTTGTAGAACAGTTCTTCACTGTAGCGAATGATGACGACCGGAGAGGATATAATAGGAAGCTTTTCAAGATTCGTCCTCGGACATTTCTTAGGCAGCAGTTCATTTCTTACAGGGTTATTAACTATTGGAACAGCCTTCCCTCTGAGGTCGTCAGCAGCGCTTCTAGGGATCGTTTTAAAGCTTTGCTTGAGTCTCATTTATCTAAAATTGCATTATGCGAATAATCTTTCTCTGTTCTTGGTATTCACTGTAATCTCCATGTGCGGTGCTACACCCTGTTTTCAATGATCGCCTTTCAGATCAACAGAAGCCCGCTGACACTGATCAAGGAAAACCGACTGGATCCGGGAACCTTGGGCCGTTGCCTCGAACCGGTGTATCAATCGCTGAAATCGCTGAAATCGCTGACGGCCGGCATGGACATAACAGGCAGTTTTCCAAACATCCTCCTGGGAACTTTCCAAGGCCTCAGTTCCTTTCTCTCAGTGTCAGCAGCGCTTGTAGATATCGTCTCATAGGTGTGCTTGATCCTCACTTACCTAAAATTTCATTGTGCGAATTATCTTATTCTATCCCTGGTATTTACTATAACCCCCAAGATCGGTACCACACGTTGTTTTCAATGATCGCCTTTCAGATCAACAGATGCTCGCTGACAATGATCAAGAAAAACTTACTGGATCCGAGAACCTTGGGCTCCTGCCTCAAACACTTGTATCAATCGTTGAAATCGCTGAACATCGCTGAGCAATGAAAAGTTCACATAACTTACCAGAGGCTGCGGCGGGTCTTATAAAGCGGAGCGACGCTACCTCCCCATTGTTACTCGGCCCCCGTAAATTGGCAGTTTCTCGGTATCATGGTAATTATTCTTTAATAATTTAATTCTTTTCAGGATTTCATCAAGGGATATGTTGCGACCATCAGCGACTTTGTTGCGTATGCTTTTCTGGTAGTTATCTTTGAGTTTTAGTCGCGTTGTGGATGATCCCACGGAAGCGCTCGATGTGTCTTCGGAGATCACGAATGAAAATCAGAAGTAGGTCGTTTTTACTTCGTTGGTCACTCTTCCAAGGGGCCAGGATACTGAATCCGTTGCCGAGAGTGGTTATAAAAATTGCGTGCCATCTGTAGAAGGTGGCCTTCTGTCTTGGATACCGACTCTCAAAACACCCACTGGAGAAGTGAGTTTTCATTGGTAAAAACCCAGTAGTTCAGTCTTGTGGTTATTGATTGAGTTGGTCTGCGTTACCGTACACCTTATCGGCCAGTTATTTTTAGATCTTATGTCATGCAGCTGTCTGTTTTCCTCTACTGTGATCATGAGAGAGCTGGTGCCTCAGTGTTGTCTCGGGAATGTTAACATTTGTGGGAGGGATTGGGCGAAAGGCGTTTGTCTTGATAAGCCTTTGTGTTGTACAAGCACGTCTATAAATGGTTTGTGAGTAAACCGAAGGACACTGAAAACAACTGTCGGTATCATATTTCGTTCCAGCACTTTGTGAGTGAAGGAATTTAATCTAGCATCCAGGTGAGGTCTTAATGTGTACAACTTCTTATGGCCTCGCAAGATCTTTCGATTCAGTGGTAAGAGGGAGACAGGTTGAATGGTAGTCATATTCCTAGGTCTTTCTTACTGTGATTTTGACCGCTACTATAGCCTTCTAAGCAGTACATGCTGTGAACACGTTCCTAGAGTCTTCGTCAAAAGACACACGCACGCTTCTGGTCACCGGTGGTCATTTTGTGACCATGACTTGATAATATCGAGTTCGGCCGGGAAAATGAAGATTTTGAACCTTAAGGTCCTTCGTACAGAGGGAGGAGTTGCTAGAGGTTACTTCTTGCAGGACGGTTGTATGAGTCAGGAAGAGCAAAGGCCCATGAGCTAAGCATTCAAGCAGACCCACTGTAAGAAAAGCAGAAGCACAGTTCATGACCATGTTTTGACTCAGAAGTCATACCTTTGAGAAACGAGGTTGTTTACCGGCGTCGATGTCGTGCCACTCACGACAAGGCTGACTGCGTACTGCGATCACCCAATGGGTTGAACTAGATGGTAGTGATCATACCGACAGACTCATGCCAAACAGGCCAGTAGGTGGGAGTCTGACGAACCACACTCTAGGTTGAGGTTAAGAAAAGGTGAGTATCTTTCTTCGGAAAGTGCCATACTCCTGCCACAATGTCACCTATTGGCTGCATTGCAGCATGAGCTTTTGCCCCAAAGGCTTTAGTTGGAGAATCCGGTTGTTTTCCTGCCTAGTTCTGGGCATTATGGCATTAAATCAGCTCCCGTGCATTCATGAGTGTTTGCAGTAGTAGTTGCGTACTTCGTCGACTGTCTCTTAGTGTAAGACTAGTTGCCTTATCTCCTACATGCTGCAAAGTAGACAGTTTATAGTATGCTCTGCTGACCTCTCTCACCATGATGTTTCTGATATATGCCTTGACGTGTTGGCTTTGTGCACTGCATTGATCCAGGTGGCTGCTATCTAGGATTTCTGTCTTTCCGTGTGCCCTTGGGTGATATTTGTTCTTTAAAACCAAAACAACTGATACACATTGACCCTTTCAAGTTCCGCACTTACCGACAAGTTATCCAAGAAGCTGCTCTGTCAAGTGCTCCCTCAGATCTGGAGCTTGATTTGTGCTGTGCCCGAGGCGCGAGTGTATGGTTCCAGCACCGTTGTTCACTTGAGCTCACTCTTAAACAACCGCTACTACAGGTGCTCTCTCAGGGCCTCTGGTGATGCCGAAGCTGAATTTCGTGGTCAGGCTGGAAACGGGGTCAGACTGAGTTCCAAGGCCGGACAATGTTCTCCTGATTAGATCTCAGCGAATCATCACTTGTATGGTGTCTGACTCAACACATTAGTTGAAGTCTGTCATCGCGTATCAGGGAAGTATTGTATACTCTAGATAAGCACTACTGATTGTATCTTCATTATATCAGCATACACTAACAAATGACTGCTCGGATGCTATCAAAGATACATTCTACGACAACATCGGTGACCGTCTGGAATAGACTACTCACTCTGGCATAATCGTACTAACCGGCGATTGTACGGCTCAACTTAGTCGTCATTCCCTGGTAGCTTGGAGGTATGTTTGATGTCTGAGCGTACTGCGTCGACAATGGCGATTGACTGCTGCAGCAGTGCACACCTCACGGTTTCTACATTTCGAGCACCGCATCTCAACACAGGGATAGGCGTTGTGTTGTTCACAGATACCTCTCACTGCCTCTCAGTCGTGGGCACAACTCGATGACATAACATTCAGTTACAGACTTTGCCTCTGTTAAAGGCTGTCATGCGTGGGACATCCACCTGGATTTCGATCATGTTGTGCTTGCTCTTTTCGTCTTATCATTTTCCTAGAAGTCATACACTTAACAACGCGAAATATTTAGGCGACATTTGAACGAGGAAACCGTAAAACGCCTTTACTGGGAAGCACTGGTGAACAAATTGCCTAGTTGGAGGCAGAGGAGAGAACTCACCGATCACTGGGAGGAAATGGTAGCAGTAGTAAAAGCCTGATATGAATAGGCGGGTTCCAAAGGAGCCGTGCATTTGCGACAGAACTGGATTTCTGTCACATCGATGAACTTCATGGATAAGTGTCGTTCGAGCCCACCGGGCTTTGAGTATAGTAACGACCGCTCAGAACCTAAATGTAAACTGGTCAGTGTGCTCGAAGACCGCAAGCCCCGCTTTGTCAAGCAGTCGAGAAAGATGGAACGAGCTATTTTTTTCATCTGGGAATAGCAGAAAGCCTTTTTCCATGACCTATAGTTGTGCTGGCCGTTGAGTCAGCGCAAGTGAGACCGTATGTGGAAAGATGGTTCACCTACCACTAGCCCGTCGCACCACCTTGATGGATAGGCTGAGCATTCTGAGAAACAGTCCAGCTGGTCTCAACCAGACCAAGTAGGTGACGGGGCCCGAATAATCAATTACTGCGTTCCAGACGGCACTTCGGCGGAAGCAGAGGACTTAAGATACTGGCGCATAACAAGGCTCCTGGACCAGATCTCTTCTCGCCCTCTATTAATTAAGAGATTATGAGGAAAGGTTGGTATCAAGGCTGAGTAAACTCTGGAACGATTTGGGAAACTGAAGAGGCACCTCGTGATTGGTGCCTGCCAACAATAATTCCCTTTTTCAAAAGGGGCACCCGAAAACCAGTCAGTCTAGTAATGGTTGCATCCAAGTTACCCTCTGGCTCTATACTACAAATTCCAGTGCGATCGAGGATGGGTTCATCATACTTTTACCTTGCGATGGACATTGGACAGCCGACGGCTGTAGTCCTTTTAGACCTAAAGGCTGTTTTCGATTCGGTTGGAACTAGCTTCTTCGCAAAGGTGCATCAGACAAGTACGTGAATCTAGTGAGATCACTGTATGCTCACTCTGAAAGCAGGATGAGGGTTTATGAACAACCGTCTCAGGCGTTCATCACTCCCAGTGGTGTACAGCAAGGGTGTCCGATCACCTCCTTCCTACCTACCCAGTTTTACACAATTTTCGCTATTTCATGCAACTGAAGAATTCGGTAAGCTTGATGATGAGCTTGTAGTCGTCAACTCGCCCCCTCACGTCACAAACTGCCTAGTGTACGTGACGTTCACTGTCCCAGCCTCCTACGCGCACCCCGCCCCCACATTCACCAACCCGAAAGCTCCCTTACACAGCCGAACACACGCACGCGCGAAGTCACCATCTGCACACTCAGCCAATTGGGACGCTCCAGCTGGGTGTGATTCGCTGCAGCAGATGAGTGGGCACGCATGACGGGGTCGGATCCAGATCGGAACAGAGAACAAGTGAACAGGACAAGACACGATCCAAACGAACGCCATTGTAGTAAACTTGTACACCAACCCCGACAATAAAGATCCAAATCATTGAGGACCTTTTTATTGACTGTCATTGGGATATCGTTATTTGTTAGTGGGTACCCAGGCCATCACGGTCAAGATTTCCACTGCAAGCTCCTCTCTGACATCACGTTAACCGATGTGGAGTATGCAGATGATGTCTTACATAACTCTCCTGTCGAAAATATGCAGACCATTCTGGACAAAGTGAATGGCTGGGCTGGTTTGTGCTTCGTACCGTCCGAGTGCAGAGTGCTTCCTCAAGACTGGGGCACTTCGACTCTCACCTTTTTCAGCGTAGGCAATCCACTTGGGACTGTGGACACCTTTACACACTTGAGTAACGTTATCTCGTCGGCTTGTAACATTGCTGGTGAGATATCAGCGAGGATAACAAAGGAACGGGTCGTCTTAACTAACCTGTCCCCTCTGTGGCATCATAAAGACGCTGGGTGGTTATAGCTAATCGTAGTAACATTGTGTCGGTAATTTCTATATCTTACCATCCATCCCCAGGCGTCCCTTGCTTAGACCTAGAATGCGAATTAATGCAGGTGCCTTCAACGTTCGCACTCTAAAACAGATAGGTCAACAGGCAGCTCTAGCACGAACGTCAGACTCGCCGAACGTTGTTGTCTCCTGTATTTCAGGGACTAGAATCCAGGACAGTAGTCAGCTTATGGAATTGACATCACCTGCGCTGTTTAGTCGAGGCTGATTACACGCTTCGGGTGGTTCCACGACCGCCATTATCGGTCACGCTGGAGTGGATGTGGTCCTCAACACGACAGTCGTATCAGGAGATTGGATTCCTGTTAACAACAGGTTTTGTATCGTCCGTTTGGCAGGTTATACTACGACCAGCTCTAGACCCAAAATTAAGAAGTCTTCTCATTGTGTCTGCTTATGCTCCGGCTGACTGTAGTGACGTTCGCATCAAGAACGCCTTTTATTCGGATCCAGCTGTTCCCCTTCGTTGGATACATGGTTCTGATGTAGTCGTCCTGGCCAGAGGTATGAACGCCCAGGCCGGCCGCTTTGGTGAGGTCGGGTGTCGTTTGGATGACAGGTTTGGAATGACATCAGATTGTTCGGATAGTGATGGGTAACTGTTACAACTGTGCGCTCAAATTGAGCAATTTTTGGTCAGCGCTAGTTTCTGGTGTCGTGCACGTCATTGTTACATTTGGTGCCATACTCCTCCGAATCAGGCTTGGGCGCAGATAGACCACATTGCTTCTGGTTGGGGGTGGTGAGGCTTCATTCAGTACTGTCGTTCTTATTGGAGCACATACTTGGGTTCAGATCGTGCGTTGGGACGTTATCGTTTCGTTCTTTTGCTGGTCAGCGACCTCATCGGCAGCAACGACTGGCTGTCGTTAGTAAGACATAAGTACCAAACTAGCTTAGGAAGCATCATTAGTAGTTCTCACCTTGAAGATAGCTGCTTATCTGTGCTAATTGTGCAACCCTACCGTTTATCACTGGAGCTGTCAGCCATGCAGGTGACATACTCATCCGTAATAAGACCAGAAAGTTAGAGCGGTGGGCGGAACACTTTGAGAGTCAATTTAGCTGGCCTATCGTTTCTACTATTTCGTCCCCACAAACTTGTAATGCATGACCTTCGTCGGTAGTTTTGGAACGACCCACAATCGAATTTCGGCTCTTAAACCTAATAGGGCTGCCGGCCCAAATGACCCCGTACCCGCATTTTTCAGAGATGGTGGGGGCATTTATAGAGGCCTTAATGTAGTTGTTTCAACTTGCGAAGGAGACCATCGTTGCTGGGGCCACTCGATAATAGTTCCCCTATTCGAGAAGTCCGGAGCTCTTGCGAAAGCCATACGGAATCAGCTTTATCCCAGTCAATACTATGGTTTTGGTATCCATTATACTTAGCCGACTCATTGCAGCCCGGGAGACAGACGTTAAGAAAGAACAAGCAAGATTTCGCTTTGGGCGGGGCTGTACAGGTTAAATTCTTACTCTCCGCCAAATTCCGGGGCAGCGTCATTTGCACTGCCGGCCAACAGTTGCCCTATTTTTCTACAATAGTGGTGCGTTCGATTCGGTGAATCGATTTACACTTTTAGAGTCGTTTAAACGCAGGGGTGTACCGACCAAATATGTGAACATACTGTTGGCGCTTTATTCCCATACTTCAGCTCAGATTGGGGTTTACGGTGAACTGTCTGACAGTGTTAGCTCCAGGAGCTTTGTGCGTCGCCATTTTTGTCTGATTTTATCATAGACTAAATAATGGGGAACTGTCTCCGGCACTCACAAGGTGCCGGCGTGGACCTCCTACCTGGTGAAAGACTGGCTAATCTTGATCATGCTGAGGACAAAGTGTTGTTTGTCAACTTTTTTGCAACACGGACAATGCTCAGTACTTCGATGTGTGCTTTACGTTTTTGAAGTGCGAATTGTATGGTTGCTATGGTTACATAGGTCTGATGTTGGATATTGAAATCGTGGGGGTTGTTGACCGATTTGTACTTGGGAAGCCGCATCTGCCTAGGTGGAGATGTGGGGGAGTGAAACCGAAGCGCGCAACTCCAAGGCTAGGGAGGCATTCGCTAGTCCAGGTCACCTCTGGAGACGGAGAAACATCTCTGGGGCTTAAGGGTGGCTATGTGGTGGCTAACGCCTTACCTTCACTTACACCTCGGCTGTTTTTTTGCAAGGTGTGGAAACCTTGATGTCGAGTGATTGAATATATATATATATCTGCAGCTACTTTTAGTAGTTAGGTACCATCGTCCCCCATCCTGTTTTTATCGCCGTCTTCCTGGTGTTACTTTTCATTTCATGGTTGTGTAACAGTCAAACATCGATGTGAACCATGGATGTATTGTTCCCTGTGGTTATGAGAAAGAAGAGGTGGAGAACAGTATTGTGAACTGTGCAGCGATTTACCTAGTCGTATTTCGGAATTTACGGGATGCATTACCATTTGGCCAGTTAACCATTTTATGAAGTCTGGGATGGTTGATTCACGTACCGCGCATGCCAGCTGGACGTTTATCGCAGCGAGCCTCGTACATGGGGACCATCAACACTTGGACAAAACCGCGGGGTAGCCAACTGACGAAGTGACCATTTAGTGTGATGATCCTAACTGTCTCGCAAACATAGTAGGGAGGCTTTTTCTGAGGACCTCTGGTCCACTAAACTTGGTTAGAAGCCTTATCTGAGGTGACCATGTTGTATTCCGTGGCTTATCTGCAACCACAGCGCTTCTAGTCCCTCTATCCAGCCTTGTTTTTATCCACTTACCTTTCATTCACTTTCTTCCGGGATGCCACTGTGGTTGTGAGTGACGGTCCCAACTACAGTACCGTTTGGCCTCATTGATGACCATTCTGAATATATATATATAAAAGACAGTAGACTGATATTGCACGATTTATATCCGGAACCCAGGTCCCACAGCTATATGGACTCCCGAAACTTCACAAGACTGGCGTCCCTCTCAGGCCGATTCTGTCTATGTCTAACTCGCCACAACACAAAGTAGCTAAATGGCTTGCGAAACTTTTGAAACCCATTCGAGACCGAATTACTCAGTTTTGTCTGAAAGATAGTTTTGAACTTGCTGGCTTACTTGAGACAATGAATATTCGGGACAAATATTTATGCTCATTTGATGTGGAGTCGTTGTTTACGAACGTTCCCCTAGACGAATGTATCGAATTCCTGCTTTCCTATATGAGGTTGCATCATCTAGAAGTTGGAATACCCGACTCCGAATTGGAACAACTACTGCTGCTCTGTACCAAAAACGTCAGCTTTGTTTTCCAAGACTCGGCCTACAGACAGATTGATGGGGTAGCTATGGGTAGCCCGCTTGGCCCTATTCTGGCAGACATTTTTGTAGCAAAACTTGAGCAACAAGTTACAGAACGGTTATCTTCCGTGCAGCTATACAAGCGATACGTCGATGATATTCTTCTCATCGCACACAATCAACTGCAAGCACAGAGCTTAATTGATCAGATGAATTCCCTGCACCCAAACATACATTTCAGTATGGAAGGCGAGAATCAAAACAGCCTACCATTTCTGGATATATGCATCAGGAGAAATGCAGACGGCTCGATTCAACGAAGCGTCCACCGCAAGAGCACTTGGACAGGTCAGTACCTGCATTTTGAAAGCTTTGTTCCCCGATCCTACAAACAGAGTTTGGTGCGCACTTTGTTTGATCGGGCCAGACGTATCTGCACTGAAGATACTGTTCAAGAAGAGATGGCCCTGTTAGAGACCACCCTACAACTAAACGGCTACCCTAAACCGTTTATTGCAAGATTTAAACAGCCCATCGACATAGGAATTCGACCCGACACAGTGTCCAAAAAGCCGGTATTTCTTCGTCTTCCCTTCAAGGGTGATGATGTATGCCAACTTATCCACCGTCGTCTGGTTAGTTCTATCGCGAGAACATACAATGCAGTGGTTTCAGTGATTCTGTTCCGAACATTCCGGACTCCGACACCCTTATGAATACCGATGTAGATGCGGAGCATCCTACATAGGCGGGACTGAGCGCCAGTTGCGAAACAGGGTCACGGAGCACATCCCGAAGTGGGTCAAGAAACAGATTACGCAAACACATGATGTCACAGCCGCGCATAGAAACAAGGAGCCTGCATCGTCCATTGCGCGTCATATCCTAATGACGCAACACCAATGTGACCCCACAACGGCATTTCGCGTTATCTACTCAACGTCACACAGGCGAACACTACACTATGCCGAAGCGATTGCAATCCGAAAGTTCAAACCCGTGTTGTGTGTTGAGAAACAACTGTTTCTAGGGTTGTCACTACCTTGGTAGTGACAGTGATTGTGCACTTTGACGATTGGCTTTCTCTGGTATCTTGTTCGCTTTCTCATACTGATATATAAATGATCTGTAGTATGCACTCGTAAAGATGCAGCGAAATTTGTCCGGATATAAATCGTGCAATATCAGCCTACTGTCTTCTTTATTCAAGTTTTTGACGGGAAGAGAATGTTTCATATATATATATATATATATATAGAGAGAGAGAGAGAGTGTGTGTGTGTGTGTGTATCGGGTACCTTGAATGGCTGGGCCCCATTCGAAGGGCTTGCGAACCAGTTCGTTCACCGGCCCCCGGCAACGGGAAGAATGTCTCTCAACAGCCGTGTCGGTCTTGGACTATCTGGCTAGACAAGTCTATTACATCCGATCCGCCTTCGTTATTGAGTCCTCAACCTGTTGCACTGCTTCTATCGCAACCTCTTGCAGGCATCTTGGTTGGATGGACTCCATCTGAAAGGCGTATTGACCGAACCACTATTGACCACTGGCAGTTAAGCATCATTGTGAACCACTGACGTATTGCTGTCTATAATTATAGTGATAATGATGACCGACTCTCAGGGAATGTAAATCTTGTGCTCCACCGTTCTGCATTTTGGGTTAGGTTTCTTTTGAACCAAAAGCCCCGGGTGACCCTCAGGCTTATCCCCTCCAGCCTGTACAACGGGGAACTATTCTGTTTACACAACTATGAACTTAAATTCATATTACTTATGAAGTTTTTAATGTCTTTGGTCGACATGTCGGCAGCTGGCTTTGCTCCTATGCTAAACCATGCTGCACCGAACCTCTCTCGTTTCTCTTTTTTGTCAAGTAACTACTTAGTGGCTCTTCAATCCCGTTTTCGTGCACATATAACAGATTTGCCCTATTTGCCCCTCTCAACGGAAGTCACAGCCGGAATGATAGTGTCAAACACCAAGGTTCTTTTGCTTGAAGAACTGTCACCTCGAAGTCGCCCCCCGAACACCATTTAAAATTGCAGCCTTTAATGTTGGGACACTTACGCAGGTAAGTCAACAGGCATCCCCTGCACACACCTTAGAGGCTCTAGCCATCGATATCTGTTGCCTCCCCGAAGCAGCTTCAGGGTTCTGGCTCGGTGCTGTACCCTCAATCTCCACCGGTCGCTTCATCATGCGGGTACAATGTGCGCTTGTCTGGAGACTCTGCGGCTCAAGCCACTGGCTAAGCCGGTGTTGGACTTGCGCTGAGCGTATATGCACAGAAGGCGCTGCTTGATGTCATCTGTGGCGTCAGCATTGTCTCAGTCTTTCCGTGAAAGGTCGAGCGTACAATGCAACTCTGAGGGTAGTCCTAGTGTACGGTTCCGAAACCTGGCACATTCGAGCGGAGAATCATCATGAACACGGTTGTCATTATCATCATCATGAACAGCAATACATTAATGGTCTTCAGTGATGCTTAACTGCCACACAACCATGAATTAAAAAAGCCAACCTGTTGCAGGAGGAAAGAGGGAAAAAAGAAGAGGGAACGGAAAGGAGAGAAGGGACCTAACGACGAAAAACAGCTGCGCCCATCTTCAAACGTTCAGCATCCAGGTGCTTACCAACTCGCACGAAAGATGTTCATGGGGTATCTGTTTTCGGCCGTCGGTGTCTTCGAAACACTACCAGCGTGTGGTAGGAACACCGTGTTAGCAACGACGGGGTTCTACGACGTGTCTTCGGAGCTGATAGGCTCCGTCGACTCTTGAATTTACTGATCTCGTCCCACAAGCTTCGTTGGTTTGGCCGCATACTGTGAGTGCCAACTCATCGCCTGCCACATCGTACCTTGTTCGCAAATGGTGGGTTAGGCTGGAGGTGGCAGCCTGATGTTCCGTACATAAATAGGGTTCGAGGTGCGGAGGCAATCGCCGTGAGGCCTGCCTCAATAGACGCTCACAGCTTCCTAGCTGGGGTCCGGAAGACAATGAACACACTTCGTTGAGGATGCCGTCTCATATGGCGAGGAACAGGAGTCACTGGCTTTTGCATTGCGAATCTGTGTGTCTCGTCTAAACTTCTTTATCCTCCCACGTTCTTCTTTTTCACTTTACACATCACCATTTTTCTTTCCCACATTGTGGTACGTTTGTCACCCCTTGTGGCCTACGTGTTAAATATGATGTATATATCTATAACGTAATGTAAATATACGTAACATGACATTGCACAGGAATAGGCTTAATGCTACTCTCCGTGGAACGAATGGGGATGAACGGATTGCTGTGTTCAAAATATAACGACTTTCCCACATATGTTAGCGAAAGCATTTATCGAAAGCCCTTGGAAGAAACGTTTTTCTTTTGTAGCTAGAGGTACACACGATTGGCCAGTGGATACTCTACCGACACTAGTTAGACATTGCACCGTTCCCCGGGTTGATTTTCTGAAGTTCTGTAAACCCGAACTGCTTCAGTATTCATGGTCCTGGAGCACACAACAATTTCTTGTCATTGTTTACCTTTTGGTACTCAATTTATGCCGACTGCCGATTACCATTCCAGTCGACCTCTATTCCGATGCTGCGTGCGAACTCAGTTGGACAGTCACTCCTAATATCATTTCATCGAGCTCGTTTTACTATCTGATGAGCTCCAGACACTTTTCTTGTCGGTTGAACTGTGATAAAAACGAATTACAATATCGCGACTCCACTTCGAAAGGTAGCGTCGAAGAATGGGCATGCGCAGCACGGTTAGTCGTTCTCAGCGTCGTAGTACACTTTCAAAGTAAACATGGCTGGATGCTTTCAAGAACTACTGAACCGTAGACACTTTCGATTCTTAGATTAGCATGCTGGCTGAAAAAATATGCATCGCGGGCTTATTATTACCGCACGCATTACAGTCGGCTTCATAATGTTGTCCAATAGTAGATGAAGTTGGTGTTGGTCTTCGGTAGCGGAACCATTTTCCCTTCCCACCCAAATTTACACTGATTGTGTAGTTCTTGTCCAGCTGTATGTGGTACCTTGTATGGTGCGCGTGACCTGACACGTCTGTGAAAAATGCGCAGGCTTCCGTAGAAACAGGTAACTCGCGGCAATGGCCACTTAGATGATCGGTAGCGCGGACAAGTGCGCACCATCATCATCATCATCATCATCATCGTAGACAGTAATACATCAGTGGTCTACCGATGCCTAACTGCCACAAGTGCACATGTAGATGTTTGCTCATTTAGATATTAGTCACTTTTATCTAATCTTCAATCGGGCGTCGTTGGGTGTTTACTTTATTGTAATTGCCGGCGCCCTACTGATTTACGTATCTTACCTTGCTAAGCAAGCGTTGATCCGCTTGTTACCTTGTTTTCTGTTTACCTGTAGAGAATGCACTCACCCTCTAAACATCGATCGACAGTTTCAATGAATCATTAGGCTGACCGAGGAAAAACCCGGTTTTTGTTTTGAGTTTGCACTTATCTAGGCAGATACGTTACGGACAGCAGTCTGAAACTGCCTTGGTAAATGAACTTCATTACTCGTGCGTGCCTGTAGATTGTGCGTGTGTGATCGTACATTTACTCCCATTAACTTCACTTGATTGTGGTGTGTAAACACCAACATTGTAGTATGTACTTGATGTGCACCGAAATTCGCCAAACAATAAATCGTGAAGTCTGCTGTTTTTGACTTCTGTTT
This sequence comes from Paragonimus westermani, assembly GCA_008508345.1. Classification (NCBI taxonomy): domain Eukaryota; kingdom Metazoa; phylum Platyhelminthes; class Trematoda; order Plagiorchiida; family Troglotrematidae; genus Paragonimus; species Paragonimus westermani. Next base: position 58,447 of record QNGE01002298.1, on the reverse strand, counting down.
GCAAATATTACTAACTTTAATGTTCGCCAATTAAGTCGGTGTGAACATGTTTGGAGTCAGATCAAACCCTACAACTCACGTTGAGCCGGGACAAGGAACTAGCTGGATCGGCAACCGGAATCGACCAGTCGTGGGTTCTCAGAGGAATGGAATCGACCGTCTTGTCGGTTTTCGTGTTGCTTCTTTATCTAACCCTGTGATGTATACCGAATTTCGCACTGTACTCATCGAAATTATATCCCACCATAAAGTCGTGCATAATATTCCTTGATTCACTTATTTCAGAGTGCAGTGGCTTATTACATGAATTCCCTTGCGAGTTTTGGAGGGTAGGTTATAAATATCTTGTAGGCGTAGTTTGTGGTGCAATTTAGTGGACAATCGGAGGTGGAAGTTAGCACTTCCCCATTGGATGAACCTTCGAACGACGTGAAAGCCGTTATTGTCGAGGACGTTCCTCAAGTTTCACCGTACGTATGCAGTGTACATTAACTGTTGCAATAGGCCCTCCGTTTCATCGTCATCGGAATTGAATCGCAGTGCCGAAGCCCAGGATCTGGATGCCGATCTGGCATTCACCACTTGGCTCACTGGATTCACCTCGCGCACGGAAGAGGTTAGCTCTCTTTTTCATTCCTTGCTTCATCGTATGTCATGTGATGTTGCACATTTGTCTATAGATTTATTTTTAAAACGTGTCTACCACGTAAGGGTTTTTGTGAATATGCAGCCGTGCAATTTTAATGGCCGTTTGTTTTGTCTTTTGATTTTGCAAGTTGACGTTCGTAAAATCGTACAAGTTTCAGCTAGTCCCATACCATGCGCACGGTTCAAACAACTCGGTTCAAACCCGAGACTGGATTCAAGCATTTGACAGGTTGCCGCGATGACGGCATGCGTGGGTGGTCTGAGCAGTAGTTAGTCGGTTCTCATCACCATCAACACGTTTGTGAATATACTGTTGGTGTTCACCTTTGGCGGACATTAACATTCTTGTACCTACAATTCTACTCTTGAATGCAGCCGTGAATTATATCTGCAGCAGTAGGACTATATAGTCCGATGAATCTGGTTGTAAATTCTAGACATGTGGTTATCTTATCGTAATTTCGACGTTAGATCGGTTAACTGAGTATTAATAACTTTACGTCAGTGGTCCACGCTGATTTTTACCGAGCACTTTTCGGCCATCCAGACTTAGGCAGAACGATCAAAGTAACCCACTGGTACTTGAAGATCCACATTTGGTAGTTAGAGCCGTTACCACGATCCCCTCGGTCCTCGCGGTGAAGCTGTTAAGGGTTGCTGATTTAAATGCAACACACGAAAGTCTGTCATTGCCACTTTCTGAAGAAGGTATATGATTTTGGTTATGCTTATATATATATATACATATATGTATGTATATATATATATACGTTTATGTATGAAACGTGTCGGACGTGGACTGATTCCAAAAACATCGTTTTTAACTTAGTTGAATTATAAATTGCTTTTCACTCCGTTTATGTCGATGAACACACTCTAGTTTTTCATTCTTCGCTACTTTTATGTTTTGTAATATTCATAGCTTTACATCTATGGGGTGTCATCACACACTGGTACCACCATAACAGTGGTCATTTTCTACCAAACACCATGTTTACTCTGTTCGCACAGACCCTATATTATAAGTCGTTGTGTAGCAGATGCTGCACGAATGTTTCGTCAGACCACATTTGCATGCTCTTTCCTTTTGCGCCAACTCATTCTCGAATTAGTTGTTTTAACAGCCTTCTGTGACTGTTAAGCATCAATGCGAACCACTGATGTATTGCTGTCGATGGTGAGGATGAGGATGATGGTCTTCTCGAATCTATTTAGTTTCATATCAGGTTGTACACGTCGGCTAAACTTTTAGCCAGCTCCGTCACCCGTTTATCGCACTTACTTCTCATTTCATTTGCTATCGGTTATAGCCAGTTTCATCAGTTATTTAGTGTGACTTACAATGTCTGCGTAGGGTGATTGAATCCTCCGCTCATATATCAACGGTGCCTGTTGGAAGTTGATTATTGTTCTCCAGCATGTTTCGTGCTCTCTTATCCTTGCCGTCAACTCTTTTTTGCATATTGCTTTCAACCTTCGCTAGGCTTGGAAACAAATGAAGCATGACTTTCATGAGATTGTCTCGGTCATTTCTACTGAGCCAAAGGATGTTGTGACGCGAACAGCCTCGTCTGTACGACAGCATTTATCTGCTGTGGCTGATGCAGCCCGAAATATCGATCCGTATCAGTTTACCATACTTCCTGCTAATGATTCCACTCAGACGACTAATATGGGACAGGATGATGAAACTGTTGGTAAGTTTACCCTGTCAAGCGGCATATCTAGCTCGTTGGTGCTAAGTTCTCAACCAAGTAATGATAACTTCCTCTCACCAACGAGGATATACGGTTGTGAACGAACTGAGGCGTACACGTTCTCATTATCCGTTTACACATCTGAAGCCAGATTGGATGCCATTTCAGCATTCATACAAAGTAACGAAAATGATACCCTTAACGGATTAATATTGGTCACTGTTTTCAACTTTTACCCAACTTAGAGTGTTCGTCTGGCCGTGGTTTTAAGCGATGTACAGCGTTTTATGGAAGTCGACAAATCGAAGTTTACTCTATGTAAGCAAAGGTTGCCTAGGCGATCAATCCCCAAAGGCGCCTGCACGTAAACTTACGGCCTTTGAAGAGCTGGAGTTCTGTACCGTTAATGCCCAGCGCACACTGGCTAGGGGTTCCCAACTAACCTTGATCATTTTTACCGAATGGTGCGCAGTCAAGTAAGCTGCTCTGTTTTATAAACGTTGATTTTCACAGTTGGCTAATGGCGTCTTTGTTTAGCCGTGCTTGAGATGCGGGCGCGTGTTACACTCAAGAGATATTTCTTCTATAGCGCTCGTTTGTATGGCTCTGCCAATCACGTCATAGGTAGACTACTTTGAAGAAGCACGTTTACGTTGAAGATGTAGAGGTGAAAACTACAGGCGTACATTACCTTATCCGTGTGCCCATTTTCTGTCGCGGGTGATCGTCATAACTGTTCCTATGAATCTCCAAGCAGTCTGCCCCGATTTTGATGTGTACAACTTCTCGGGCAACGTACCATGTGCGGTGGGATCAGTAAACATTAACCTGCTTTGAATTGAATACTTTTCTACTGGTACCACCCCAGAAAGCAACCATATTTTTATTAATGATGCTTCGCCATCTGAAAGAAAACACTGAACGTCCCATTGGAACCAGTTCAAACCGTATGACACGTTAATTTGCGGTAAAAATCCCGAACCAAACTGCACTGATCACGTCTATCCTTCCGGTGCTGGCGTTCTCCTCTAAGCTCGTGAATTTAATTGATTTGCTACCCACGGCTTGCTGAATAATGCGCGTCAGAGTTACCTCAGTCGAAGTATCTATTTGATTACTAGCCTTGAGACTCGAGGTGAGATGGCGGCTAATCGAGCTCAGTGGCGTGAATGTTGTTGTTTGGCCGAGCTGTCTTTGAAGTGAGTGCATTTAATGACGCGGGGCAGTGAAAGCCATAAGGAAGCTGTCTCGTTGATGACGCCTTACTCTCACTTGCAGCTCGGTTGTTTGTTTGCAAGGTGTAGGCACCTTGATGTTGAATATTTGAATCTGGACGTAGTCATTTTCAGTAGTTAGGTCCGTTCCCGTCCCCTTCTTTTTTCCTTCTCTCTTCCTATACAGGGTTTCCTTTCCCTTTATGGTTGTGTGTCAGTTAAGCATTAGTGTGAACCACTGATGTATTGCTGTCTATGATGATGATCACTAGTCTAAAGGCGCGCATTTGGCCCTAGTTGGCGATTGTTTCGACCGTTTGTGGAAAGTGTATCGCGAGGTCGATTCGGTCTTCACACCGGCATCGGTAACACGACGTAAACGTTATAAAAAAAACGCGAAACAGTACACAAACGCTTTCTTTCTGTGTTTTTGATAACTCCCGGTAATTTATGCGTCGTATTGTGTGACGTTTGGGTACAGTACTTTGACAGATGTTATGAAAAAGGCAATGATTTCATATAGTTAATCAAGTGACTAGAAATCTAAATTTGGGATGCACGTAACGGCTCATCTTTAACGGCTGTTTGGAATTCAGTATATACGCCCTACAATTAACGCTTATCGATTTCTATGAATTGATCGCGACATACTACTTTCTGACCATTTCGGAATACTTTCCTCCGTTTCAAGCGTATCAGGTTTGCCCATTGTTTGCTCGTGATATCTGCTGGAGCAGATGTGGGAATGAGGTCGTTGTTTACATTTCAGGGTAGTTTCGTGGTCTCAGTTAACACAATCAATTTTGTTGCATTATGGATTTTATTGCTGGCTAATTTGGGCCGTTAGATTGTTCGGTGTAACGAACTGCTCTTTTTCTATGGTATTCCCTCGATCTTGTTCGTACTGATTCTGCTCCCTCTACGGCTTTTGCGTGCTGGTTGGTTAATGCATTAATAGCAGATACTGATGTGCAGGGGATTTGCGGATGTTCTTTCTTCTTCTTCACTGGTATCTGTTGTCCATGTTGAGCTGCGACCTAATTGCTCATTCACTGTGAACCCGTTCGGGCCCAGTTGGTACAAAGTTCACGAAATTTGGCTGCCCCAAATCCATTTTCGTGTACGGTTTGTAAGGTGCTGAACGCCGCTTCCCGCCATACATATTGTTAAACCATCAAGAAAAGGGAAAACTTCTATTTCTCCAAGTTAAATTGTTGTGGACACTTCGAGTTGTGATTGATTCAGTATACTCGGTACCCACTGCATCCGTTCGTCACCGCCAGCTGCTGTCGAGATATCGTGCGTGTATCCCTTATCCAGCCTCATGCTTGCGAACATTGTTGTTCTGCACTCATTCTTCTACATGAAGTTATCATCTAGTGTTGAAGCAAAAGTATTTCTCACGGGAATGGGGTCAGTTTGTCTGAAATAATTGTCTGAAATGTACGGAAGTCTGTACAGTCAATCTCAATGATTCGGTCCAGTATAGCCGTATTAAGGATAAAAATCAGTTACTCGCTTACCATGGGCAACAGACGCACCTCAGTTATGTCAAAGACCGTAGTAGACTGAGCGTCCCGTTGCAAAGCCACCCTAGTAATCTATTTTGCACATAAAAGCTGGATAGCAATTTGTCAGACACGTTTATTGGCAAAGTCCCTCGCATTCCATTGTAAAGCCAGGTTTCTAAAGGGCGCGCGTAAAATGTATGCGCAGTGTGGTAACTGCTTACCGGTCGAATTATGTTACTGGCAATCACAATAGGTTGCGGCATTGCATGGAGCATTTAAAGTTCTCATGCTTTCACTCAACCCTCTGTGAGCCTTTGTTGGTTTGCGGCACTTTCGTCATCCGATAAACGGAAAGCACTCAACTGATTTCGTTCAAAATAGATATTTGTTAGTAAAGTAAGCTGTCACACCTGGGAATGATTGACCTGTTTGTGACGATATTGCTATGGGTGTTCTGCTTGACTAGTATTGTTACTGTCTTGTGATCAGCCTCACGTGGACCGACCACTCACTCAGCCAAGCTTTATCAGCTTCGGGCCGTACCCAAAGGTATGATAGTCTAGTGATGACAATCGTTCACAAAGTTACAGAGTGGTAGTTAAGTGTGGGGAAAGGAATGAAGAATAAAAATAAAAAGGGTAGTTCTGTTTTCATGCAAAAGAAGAGTCAACACGTTTGTTAATACAAGCTCGCCGCCGACTGGTACACTGATTTGTCAGGGTGTTTCCATTCCTCGAACGGAATGGTCAAGGCCTTGTGGCCAGTGATCACTCCATCCTCTTGCCACCTGCGGTTCCTTCCAATCGTCAGCAGCCACACTGACACTGTTATTCGCTAGCACATGTTTGACTAGCTAATGACCTACGAGAGTTCGGTCGGCTGCTCCTTATATGCTGCTTGATCATCTACCGCACCATATAACAAGGCCACCAACACGCGGAATTAACCATCGCTTGGCCACAGGACACAGTGCTAGTGGTTAAGACGTAGTACTCTTGGTACAAGGGGTCTCTCAACATTGAACCCATTCTTGCAAAGAGCCTCTTCCACAAAATTTACGTGATCGAGTGACGTGGTCTAGTGACACCTTTAGAACAATCTCCTAGTTCCATTTCACTACGAGCACGTTCTGTAAATGCCTTAAGACCGGTTTATGGACTTTGTGGATGACCGCATTCTCACTTCTGCTATTTCTTTTTTATACGCAGTTCTGTGTCGTTTCATAACTGAAAACCGAAATTACATGCCCATTTTGCGGCCAGGGTGTATTGACCAAACTGAACAACATTCCTCTGCTGGGTGCATATTTGATATTCCCAATCAATATTGTTTGTGTCAGCTACTGCTGACTAGGCTGACTACGTTGCGATCATTCACATTGCATGTTAGAAACTTTATTCGACGTGATAATATCGTTTTTTTTTCAAGCAGCCGGTACACATTTTATTTTGTTTCATTTATCTATCTATTTGTCCATCATGCTCTTTGTGATCCGTAGCTCGCATTACACAGTGTGTTCCGTCAAGCGTACTTGTGTGTACATGCGAGTGTATGTTTGTCTCCTATGTTGATGTGATGGTTGTCTTTGTGGAATCTTCCTTATGCGAGAATGTGAGCATTTCTTCTTTTTTCACCAGCCTGAATCAGCTGCAACATGTAGGCTTATGCTCATGCATTTCCGGGTCTTGTAAATAACGCCATCGTTCGAATGAAACTATGAGCCAGGCGTTGCAAGCAACTGTATTTTGTCTGTGGAATGTGTGACAAGAAGTTCATGTTTGTGTGTGGGAACTGTGAAGCGCACGTGACCGAACATAGCACATGCTAGCATACACTGTAGAAGTGTAAAGTCCGATGTTGGAGTGAAAGCACACAAATTTACCTTTGTAGAACGACCCTCTCCCGCTGTTTAATTGTCTAATGTTACTGTGGTATGTTTGTATACTTGGATTTGAGGAGGTACAGTCGCCTCGTAGTAATGTTCATCATGTGACACTGTTTAGATTGGCCTTACTAGTTCGTTTGTTCTGATATTCTGCTAACAGGTATCTGTCTACTGTTTAAGCGTGTCACTCATTCAGACTACTAGACCGGAACACCGTTCTCTGTTGATCGATTTTAGTAGACAGGCACAGTTGTTTGGTGTCCTTCACTCATTATGAGCCCAATCAACTATTGATCACCCCGAATTAATTGTTCATTCGGTGCGAAGGCCGCATTGGACGAATTTTGGTTTTACTGATACTGTTCTGTTAAATTTTCTTTTTTAAAGGATTCTTCGTTCGTATCGGGTATGCATCATTAGCTCTTGCGGTCCCAAACGGGTTTTCGCAGGAATGTTCTTTGTCCTGTTTCCTGCCGTTCCTTTGGATTCTTGGGACGTTATATGGCTTGGCTGGGTCCGTAGCTTACGTTTCGATCTAGGTGACCACATCGAAGTCTGTGTCATACTTTGTTCTGACCCACAGTTCAGCGATAACGGGAGGTGGCTTGCGCACGAGTATTCGAGACACGGACAGGTAGCACAGAGTGTAAGGAAACCCAAAACCTCAGGAGAAGACAAAAGACCTTGACCTTTAGCCGGGAATGTATTTGCTCTTAAACCAGAGGCAACATAGACCAACGTGTGTGTATATATAGTCTTTGAGCAGCCTTGAAAAATCTCGCCTGAATAGATGCCTTAAAATTGGAGGAGAAATGTGCGCAAAATTAGATTTTGGCACGTTATGACGCGAAAAGATGAAATTCAAAGTCAAATTATTTTTCGAGAATTTGTCGAAAAAGAAACCATTTTTGGTGAAAATAGACTTTCCCCAACATGCCTAACCTTGACTTAGTCGGATTTTCAACACACATTCCTTCCACTATGTGTCGGCGGAGTTTTTTGGGCTAACAGTTAGGTATTAGGTGAACTTCTCAAAGAAGTAATGATTGGTCATGTGACTTCAATCAACACAAGTGATACAGAAATTCGCGCATTAACTGTATGTTGAGTGTCGAAGGCTACGTCGGTGCACGTGCTGCACGCATTCTTTTAATGGCATTTCTGTTTGAATCATGCACTCTAATATAAGGTCGACGTTGTGGCTTGTTTTGATCCGTTAGTTAACTTCTACGTAGGTGTTTCGAATGGTGACCGTTTGAACACACACCCAAGTGGAAGTTTGGTGTAAGTGCACTTTAGAGCATAAAGTCGGCGGTTGCTTCCCGCATCTTTGTCCACCATGTAATTGCTTCATTTTATAGGGTCATTCCTTACCCTCATTTTCACCTATCACAATACATTAACGGTTATCATACAACGATCGAAGACGTTTCCAGTTTAGAGCTAAATGAATCTCTACTCCTATGCTCACATGTTTACCGCTCTCCTGCATACAAACGATATGACCTGTTGTACAGTGCACTGTTTCACTCACTTGTACCGTGCATACACGTCAATAAGACGATGTCCATCTCCCCGTTGTACGTTTAATATGAAGGAAGCCTCTTTTCCAAATTACATTTTCCTCCTACTCTGAAGACCTTCTGCTAGGTGTCGGACCACTCGCTAGAAGAAATAACTGCTACTTGTGAGCCTTTGATTCCACCTTTTCGACTCTGCTCAATAACATGCTTCTGTTATGATCGTTATGTTTAGTTAGTAAGAAATTCTCTGGTTTATGTGGGAACTTCATCGATCCGGCAAATATTAATGTTGCACTTAGCCTCTTGAAAAAGGAAACCCTCATGTTTGCGCTAAATTTGAATTCCCCAAAATATGTAATACGCAAAGTACCCTTATCTAGTTTGGGTGAATGCCTCAGCCAGCTGACTGTTCTTCAGTTATGTGCCATTCTGCATCACGTGCTCCGTATGGCTGATGTCTGGGTTTTGATCACCTGATTGCTGGTCCAAAAGTACATATTCTCCGAATCGGTTCGATAGCCCGAGTGGCACCATGTTTTACGTCTACCTAAAGGTCGTTGATTTTGAGGTCTGAATATTTGTCGCACTTGTTTCACTTACTCGCTGTCAGCTCACGAAGCGTTTAATACCACTTAATCTGCTGTATAATATTTGACTGATTACTGCCATTCCATCTCAATATAAATACAGGCAACGTGGGCTGTGAACTGCAATCGTGTGGTTGATGCTTTCCCACCTAAACACAAACGTTTTAGTTGATCTTGCTCCTAGTAGGTAGTCCTAATTTTTACGATTGGTGGTATCATCCCTGATTAACTTCCTTACCTGCTTAACTTATTTGCTCTACTCTTGTGTGTAGCGAAAAATCTGTCGGAAGCACCCCCCGACCCGTCCAACCTGCCCAGTCTGGCTAGCCTACGTTCGGATGTCAGTCACTTCGTAAGCGGTGTGATGTCCACTCTGTTCGGTTCCGGCGAAACCAGTCCACCTGTCATGAAAGACCGGAGAGAGGTTGGTTACGTGGTTATTGCGTCTTGTTTCCTTTTTTATCCTTCTTGTAGTGCACTTTTGATTCTTATGGTAGCTACCAACCATTTTTTGACGCTGACCGTTAGTTTCGTTAACTGTTGTCTCTGAATTACGTTCATCATTCGGTATTCCTTCTTTGCTGGCAGTGGGTGTCGATTCCTGCGTAAGCCTCGTCACGCCGATACCCCACAAATGCGTCTGGTCACGACATTTCCTGTCGCCACAGGTTCTGGTGTGCGTTTGGTTTGACTTAATTCTTTATCCACAACAAAAGACGTAAGCGCATTCCAGCAGTTGATTATCTTGCGAGAGGCGGTGGACTGCAGGCATCTTACGAACAGTTTGCTTCTCCAGAGTCGTCATTTCTGAGATGGAACTGCGCACACAGCTCCTACTCACTTCTTACCACAACATTTTACATACCAATGGGGAGGTATATCGAGAAAATTAGGGCTCTCTTCGTATCTTCCCCATCTTATCCAGAATTCTCGTGGCCGTTCTCTGAACTCCCTCCAACTTTCGCACTACTCTCTTAATGTAGATGTGGGCCGTCTCTTTGGTGCACTCCAAGATTAATCTGTGTGGCGAAAAGTGGTTATAGCTCCGTGGACAAACCTGCCGAAAAATCCTTTGATGCTTCCAGTACTCCACGTGCCGCTGTACAAGTCCTCTTTTTATCGTGTTGCATTTTGACCGATGCTGAGACAACAATACCCAAATCGCGCACACATTCAGCTTGTTCTAGCAAACGTCCACTTGAGTGATGGGCGTCCACTGCATTCGTTCTCTCGACGTGTGCGTACACACATTTTTTGGAATTCACTTATGGTACCCATGTGGAAACTCTTTCCATTAAGCGATCCAGATCGGTCTGCGGAGCATACAAATCATACACAGACGTGGTAACGCGCCCAACATTCAGGTCGTCCGCGTACGTTAGATACGGTGATTGGTTTTCAGTGAGCCCACCAATGAAGACCAAAAGGAGCCCAGTACCAAGCCATAAAGAACCGTGCTTGCCACCTTCTGCCATACACCTTCACCAGTTAGCTGCGTTTGCGGGGGAAGTCCTGTATCCACTCTGCGTTGGGGCTGATGATGCCAGATGCCTCGAGCTTTCTTAGAACCCTTCTGTGTGGAAGGCTTCGCTGATATCCACAAAGGTGGTGTCCATTGGTGTGTCACTAGCCACATACTCAACTCATTGCATCCTTGCTAGCAGTAGTTCGGTCAGGCAGGAGAGGCCCCGACGAAAGCTAGTTCGTCGAAACTCGGTCGCTTTTAGGGATACCCCGTGACTTTCCCAACAACACAGGTAAGACTGGTAGATATAGAAGACGAGTATCATTTTCCACTTTGCTTGAATTCGGCCCTGTTGCCAAGACAAACTAAACATTGTAACTGGTAGCGCGGTAAGTGCACTCGCAGTCTTTTTCTGTAGTATTGAACTTTCCAGTCAGACAGCTTCTGGGGGTTGTAATTCTTCAGCTTCTTTGCAACCCCCTCTTTTTCCATTTACTCTGCGGTAAGCTCCGTGGTCTCGAGATCATGTGGGTGAATCGGATTTGTCTCAACGGACTACAGACGTTTCGTGATCTCCACTTACTTATCTGGGATTTGTTCGGTTAAGTGGTCGAACTTGCCGCGGGCGTGTATTATTATTCTGTGTATCATTGTTTGGTGACATGTGTGCGCAAGTTATTTCCATCTGTTGCGATCCTGTGTACAGTTGTTTAGCTTACTGGATCTTCCCCACAGCTTACTTCGATCAAGTTGCTTTATTACCTTGCATTTACAACCAAAACTAACCTATTGTTGAGCTTCCGTCGTTTCTTGGTGTGCATTAAGTTATATTTTCCTTTAGTTATGAGTGGTTGTGGAGGTAATACGGTCTCCCGCCTTTTCTTCTTCTTATTCTTATTCTTCTTCTTCTGCTTTGGTGTCATTGCCAAAGAATCGTGTTCCTACCATAGTTTGCAAGGTTTTCTTCTTTGACCTGTTTGGCCTCTAAACCTTTTTCAATTTAAGATGTCTGACTGTCAACTTACGATGCCCCAGGTAACTTGGTTTACCCTCTACACCTAGCAGGACCGCGTTCCCTCACTCAATCTGTCTACAGACACATCAACTATGCTACCTCGTTCATCGCTAGAATCCAGCTAACTTCTTTGCAACATCTTAAACTGACATTCAGATATCTTAGCTTGAGGAAGGTATGTATCAGCATGTTTGTATAATTCAACCTGTGATACTGTCAATCCGTACGGCACCTCTTCACATGCTGCTGGGTTGTTGTAATCTTCAAAATCCAGTAATTGTGCAAAACCCTGTGCAGTTGAAATGGAACTGACTACCGGACAATCAGTCAATGCTAAGCGCCAATGTGTTTATATGACGGTGCACAATATTAACCCGTTGTCAACCTCTCCTTTGGTTGACCGTGACAACGCGTACCTGCCAACGCAGTTGGGACCGTCAACCAGTGACACATTTGATTATCAATTTCACACGAGATCTGTCAGTCGTCGTTACTCAGTTATCCTCTAGGTAGAATGTGCTTGCCGGACGAAACATAAAGCGTATGACTCATCCGTTACATAATAGCTTCAATTTCGGGTGTGAACCAGTGTACTTGATAATGCACGTTCATTGACCTGTATGCTGTGGCGTTGTCGTACTTATTTGTGATCCGTCTACTTGGAGGCCAGGTTGCTGAATCAAACGTTGCTTTCTCGCTCCCTGTTCGTGCTCCCTCATTCTTACGTCGAATACAAGATGCAGAAATGGGTCTACAAGTGACTCGGGCCGCACCACTTGCGTTGGCACATATACACCTCAGCGTTGTTTGGCTTTGGTCTGTGCAACAGACTAGTGGGGACACCGGTGATGTCAATGGTCCGTCCTGTTCTGTAAAAACACTTCCGTCCTCTTGGTCTTAGAAATCGAAACCATTCAGATTGCTGCTATTCTAAGCATGCATTTTTTGTTTTCTGTTTCAGTAAGTGGTCCCGGTCTCCTCGGCGAACACATTTCAAAAGTAAGATTTTAGAAGAATGTCTGAGGAAATAGCAAAATTTTGAAGGGGTAACATCAACATCATCATAGACAGCAATACATCAGTGGGTCACTTTAATGAGTAACTGACACAACCATGAAGAGAAAGGAAACCCTGTATAGGAAGAGAGAAGGAAAAAGGAAGGAGACGGGAACGGACCTAACTACTGAAAATGACTACGTCCATATTCAACATCAAGGTGTCTACACTTTGCAAACAAACAGCCGAGCTGCAAGTGAGAGTAAGGCGTCATCAGCGAGACAGCTTCCTTATGGCTTTCACTGCCCCGCGTTATTAAGTGCACTCACTTCAAAGACAAAAGTTGTCAAACAGCAACACCTTGTCGTCAGCATAATCAAGGTCACTCGGTCTTTCACCAGGTAGGGGGTCCACGCTGGCATCTTGTGAGTGCCGCAGACAGTCCTCCATTATTTGGTCTATGACGAAATTAAACAAGAATGGTGACAGCGGACAGCCTTGACGTACGCCACTCATGTTGCTGAAACTGTCAGACAGCTCACCGTAAACCCTAACCTGAGCTGAAGTATGGGAATAAAGTGCCGACAGTATGTTCACGTACTTAGTCGGCACACCTCTGCGTTTGAGCGACTCTAAAA
>QNGE01002298.1:22076-44921 GCA_008508345.1 Paragonimus westermani | reverse complement strand
ACGGACATCTCTTCTACACTTGTTATATGAACTGCCAGGAGGGATGTTCCGCCTGGCATCTAACAACTCCAGAGATTTCTCCGAGATCCAATGTTTGTTCATCCCAGGTACCCCCGTGCCGCATGCCACAGTACCTGCTTCACGAATGGCCTGTGTGATCTGGGTCCAGGAGCGATCAATATTATCGGAGTGAGAACTACCAAGGCAGGTTTCTACGCTAGTTTGATACCTATGCTTTACCCCTGCCGCATGCTAATGTACCTGCGTCACGAATAGCCTGTGTGATCTGGGGTAGCATTTGTTTGTGTGTAAGCAGCGGAACTGTGAAACCTTGTACGATACACATTCACTGACAGGTACTTAGATCTCAGCGGTTAGCTCCGTCGTATGAGCCGTACAAAGTCGTATACGTGTGTGTGATAATGTGTGGCAGCGCCATTTAGAGGTAAAACGTGTACGATTGCTTGAAAGCTCCTCTATATGAACCAGCTGTCCTCCTTTAATAGCTCTTGTTGACTGTTTCGTCCACCGTTTGGCGACTGGCAGCAACATGTTATGCTCAGTGCTAATGATGCTCCTCATCTGAGTCTGAGGTTCGAGCTGTGACCGTTGCAACTTGTCACACTGTCTTGATCCGATGGATTGACGCTGTCAAACTCGCATTTGACGACGACATCCTGTTATGTAAACGATAAAAACTTTATTTTAAATTGCATAATTTGCAACTAGCGGACGCGACTTGAGCACACATTCGTGGGTAAAGCACGCGCTCTGTGCACACTGTCAAGCCTGGCCCATATCGGATTTAAACCAAACATTTGTCATCAAGTCAATCAATAGAAGGTGAATTCATGTTCTGCGCATGTCATTGCTCACGGACACGACACTTACGCTCACGAGCCTGTCAGTTGATCACACCAGGAAACGAACACCACAGTATTTGTCCGTTGGTATTCGGTTTTCCCGGGTTGGCTTCAAAACCGGATCTACTTAGGTCAGTGAACATAATTCAAATCAAGTCAGTAGTATACAGTCAAACTAAGTTTATTGAATTACATCCTCTAGTTAAGTGGACAGAAACACAACTCCCATCTCAGTTTGTTAGGAATTAGTTCCGCCTCTGTGGATATAACTACCTCCCGATCACCGGAGTTTCAACGTATCTTCACAATACATTATGCGTTGCGTTGCGTGCCCTTAGCCTGGCTCATTTGGCGCCTTGTTTGTTCATAGCACACCCATTGCAAAGGTCTGGGTGCGTGTAGCTTTCTTCATCCAGACACTTCACCTCTTTTTTATATTACAAATTCAATGTTCCTGTCTGCTGATTCCCTCTGTTGATCAAACGGGCATTCGAATCAGAGCTGTCAATCGAGAGTTTATCCATCTTTGATGGCGACACATCCTTGTTCGAGGTTGACACTTAGTTGCTTAGAAAACGATAAAAAACGATTTCGAACTTTGAAACAGCATAAAGAATATGGCAAGTTCTCCACATCACGCAAACAAGCAGTAGAAATGCAAATGAGAAAAGACCGGTATTTATAGGATAATCTTTAAATGTCTTTCGCTGCTGCGCTGCATCAGTTTTGTCACGGTAGGTGCGGTATTTAGCTTGCCTCCTTAGTCTGACCGCCTAGTCTATTTATTTTGTTTAAACTCACGTCAAATCATCGTGGCTGTTGTGGTGTGTTACGAGTACAAAGGGCATGGTCAAGCATGAATTATCTTAATATTCTAACTGAATCTCATTGATACACCTGAACATGCAAGCCGCTTTGAGAATCCGAAATCAGGCTCAGGAAAGCGAAAGTATGCACGGTTAAGCATTCCATATTTGCACAGTGAGTGTGTGTAAGTGAGAGAATGGGAAGTCAATCAGACGTCAGCACACCGTCGCTCCACTCCGGTTACGCAGGTGCTAGGCTCAGGTCGAGTTGCTCGGTTCACACACTTCGGCGATGTTGCAACGAATCTTGAGCGTCTGTGACCTTAGAACAAGTGCCCTTGCATTATGTGCGTTCGATTTCCTAGCTACTAAGTTCCCGGCTCACTGGTTGGTTTGCGTACCTGAGTTTTGAAAGCGACCGTTGTTTCTTTTGAACATTGAATTGTTTCAATTGGACAAATGTACCACTTGGTAAAACAGATGTCCATTTAGTGTGTCAGTTCTGCCACTGATTCCGCTTCTCAGTTCCCTTATGTTCCACGATTTGATAACGTAAAATCCTGCAGTACACTTGCTCATTCGGGTTGTTTTTTGTGGCTCACCGATGGCCATTCATGTAGGTGAAGAATGCATCGGCATCGTCCCACTTGTATCTCTCACGTGAACTGTATGAATAGCTCCTATCAAAGAGCTGGGACATGGGTCATCGTATGAGTTCGTTTCTTGCCCCGCCCATGAAGAAACTATTTGAATGCGTAACCGATGGAATACACATCGTCATCGGTTACTGTTTCTTTGGGGATGCTGAAACGAGCAGTGGGGTGCTTCAGCCAGTGATTGGCACACATTTCGATACTACCTCTACATGAGTCGGCCTCAGGCCATTAGCACTATGTAGCTACCGATATATTGCGCTCATCGGTAGGTCTCGTGAAAAACATTTCCTTTATACCGTTTGCAGTTTTCGACCATTTCTTCATGGGCTATTCCATAAGGTATACGAATGCTTGATTGGTTTTCATCATTTTATCCTAATACTAACTTGAGACGTCGTCGTCCACTGATAGTTCAATTGCAATTGATGCGTCGTCACGAAAAACAGGCATGGGTGTGGGTGAATATCTCAGGCCAAATTCGTGGGCTCCATCGTCTCAGTATTTTGGCGACCACGGGCCATGATCGACAACACATGGTTGTTGACATACCTCTCAGTAAACGTATCGGTGTTTGAAAGGCAACGCAAAGCTAAGAACCAACATGCACCAATGGATGCAAGTGAGTGTTAGAGGAATTCTTTTTTCCTTCCAAAATTGCTTCCTCTCTAGAGAAAACAATCCTATCCAATCAGAATAAGCGGAAATGTCGTGAGCAGTCGAGAGGTAACCCTCGTTATCTTTTTTACCTGTTTGGTCTCTATTCCACTATGCTCATTAGTGCCTTGATCATCTTAACTACTTTTTTATGTTTGTCTTTCGAATGTCTGATTCAAGTGTGTTTGCAGGTCGCTGCGCACCTCTAGAAATACCATGCAGTTTTCTCCTTGTCGCACACTTTGTTGGAGCGGAACAAAGTTACTTTTTGCACCCTTCTTTTGGTTTGTCTTGGGGACCGCAGCGTTATGTCAAGGTGGAGGATCCGATCTTCTGTCAATCGCATTATTAGACCGTGGACGAATCAGCGTATTCACTCAAAGGTTTACAACAATGAGCAAAGCAAAGATACGGTATTTTCCAAACGGGGAGTATTATCACGATGACCTGTTCACCAAACGGTGGGCAATGAAATACTGTTTTCATCAACGAAACGGATTTACCAATTAGTAAAAGATTTGGAACCAACAATTTTCCTGTAGAAACTGAAATAGATTATGTCACGTATTGAGGTTCAGTGCATTTTTGCATCGCAGCGTGATGTTATATAGTCGTGGTGCCAAACCGCGAAGTGTCACATGGTACACATTTTTGTTCCCACAGCCATTTTGATAGAGTGTATGCTGCGGTTAATAACCTTGCGGGTTAGGACACAGTTACAGAATGTGGCAGGTGACGGACGCCACATTAATGTTAGTTCTTCAGCTATAATTATGCTGTTTTAAACACAAACGAATGCTCCAGCTAGGTGCAGCGTTATTCCAATGGAGCCCACGTTTCTGTACGTTTGGCGGTGATTTAATTGATGTACTGTTGGATCGTCCCTTTTGTTACGCGCTAAATGCAGCTGTTGGCTCAACAAATAGGTAGAATTATCAAGCCGCTGTGGTACCACGCTCAACGGCTTGTTTGCGCTCGTCATTACTGCCATATGTTGCCACAAATGCTGAGACTGAATGTTTCGCAATATACTTACGTGAATAATCGGAATAGCTTCTGAATTTGTGTGCACGTGCACAGATGAGCAGATGACATGACGCACGTGAAAGATAGTTGGTTACTACCTGAGACCCGATCTGGAGAGGTGTGCTCATTTTTGGTCAATGTTGATCAATGCTCACCGTCCGGCTCTGTGTGTGTGCATAAACTGTTGACTCACGCAGTTTGTCTGCCCTGGAACTGACGACGGTCTTTGTTTCATGTAAACCCAGTCGTTGAATGTTTTTATTGCGTTGCTAACCACATGTTTTACGTTCGTGACTGAAGAGAGTAAATGAACCGTTAACATCACGCGATGTGTCTTCTATCGCTGTTGGTGAACTGGATCAAGGGAACTCAGTGTTTCAATTAAAATATATCGAAAGTTTACTTGAACGAGACAGGCTGAGTTCATCCGAACATCGCAAAGGCCTGGGAATCTTCTTATCGGATAGCACAATTGTCACCTGTTAACATGCGATCAATAGGCGGACGTTTGCAAAGTGAATTAATCAGTCGTAGTTGTAGCACTTCAACCTGAAAGCAGGTCACTTTCGGTCTCCAACTTTATGATCGTGAATGCCGCAACGATAAACGACGTACGTCAGTTTTGGAGCCTGTTCATTTTGTACTGCTAAGACTGGACGGAGTGATTATAGAAACGAGCCACAGTGCTTTTGTAACGGATTTTTTTAGCGCTACTCCGCAAACTCTCCCATGAAATTTTCGACGTCTTTGGGCAGCCAACAATGACCTATGCCGTACGGTTGTACATCGGTGATTGCTGACCAAGTGAAACCTCTGAATTTTACATCAGGATACATGGGGTACTCACACATCCGAATTGTAGAAACCGCGAAAGAAAGCTGTCGGTGCGAAAAAAGAGTCATGCGACACCCCATGCACCCCATGCGTATTGTGAGCGTAGATCGCGGATGTAAGGCTGACCTTATTCTTCTGCTCTTATAAAGCTACGGGAGATCCCAGCGCAACTGGTTCATCAGGTACGATGTAAGAGTTCAGCGTGCAAAGTGATTCCAAATAGTCCAGCAGTATTATCTTATCCGGATAGGTTGTATTCGTCTAAAAGACCACAGAAACCTTGTTTGTGGAGGCCTTCATTCAGGCTGTTTGTTTCACAGCACCAGTGCATAATGGTGTCGCAGGAGTAGCTGCGATTTCACAGAAAAGCTCCGTTATCCTCATATTATCGCTCAGTTGAAGATTAATTTCTAGTCAGTTAGTAGAAGCCCACTCGATTACTTCCCATGGCAACCACGTCACAGTCGTGTACGTCCTAATTTGAATTTCTGTTCGACAAAATTTTCCGCTCTTGTGTAAAGAGTTGTTTGTTGTTTATGCCGTCAAACAGTCGTCAGCTCATCTGTAGAGGTTCAACTGACCTTATCCGAAATCGACAGGTGGCTGTTTGGTCAACCGAACCATCATGATAAACCCATCACCACATGTTCACTGCGTTCGTCCGTACATGTTCCTTGATTGTCATGTTGAACTTGGCATATATATAATCAGGTCAGTTACCGTTCTAACATGTATCCAATATGTAACGTGTCCCGACATTCTTACAGAGTCTGATGTGAACTGTTAAAGCAGTCGGGTTTGTTCGATCGGCGTCCGATGCAGCGCTTGACGTTTAACGTCCGACGTGGTCAGTGGTTCGAACTCTGTCGGCTATGTTAGCATCGCTGCCACTAACATGTTACCTAGTTCATTGTTTGGCTTGGCTCTTGACCATGAGCACTATCACAGGAGCTACTCAGGTTTTGTCAAGCACTTTTACGCGACGCATCAAGGACTGTTCACCGCTGTTCAGCGTACCGAACGGTGAGTATTTTTGACTCCAAGACTTGTACAACTTCATCCAGCAAACGAACTACAATCAAAGAGCTACTCTGGCATCAGCTCACCTATCTGTCATACCCCGCAAGTATTCACTGTCTCAATTGGTGAATCCCAGCAACTAAATTATTTACACTGCGCTATTGGGGTCTTGACAAATCTAAAAATTTTGTGACCTACTTTTGTTGTTCACTCATATTTGGTACATGATTTATGCCCGTACGTTTTAAATTCTACATCTGCAGGCGCGCCTTCAAATTCTGCGCGCTGATCCGGCCACCTACGAGCAGGATCCTCCATCGCCACCGGCGCATCTCGGTCTGCACAACTACGCGGACTGGCGAGCAGCCTATTTCGATGAAGTTACATGCCAACCCAGACCTGGGATTCCACTTTGTGGTGCACGAGATACGAGCAACCGGAGTGAAGATTCAGATCGATTGTTAGAGCCTGTGCATCTTAGCCCTGAAGAGCTACTTGAACAGAATCCGTTCATGCGTACCTATTTGTCACAGTTAGTTCGTGTGGAAGGTCAGGCGGGTGGAGAGGGCATTACCGATGCGGACTTTTGGTCCCGTTATTACTACCGTGTTTGGTTATTGGATGTGACAGAGGCACGTCGCCGGCGATTGGCTGAACGCGTAGAGTCGACGACAACTAGAACTCCGTTTGGAAAACCGAATGGTAGGTCTGCCGATCTCCCCAAAGAGTCGCTGTCTGGACAGGAATCCGAATTGAATGACTGGCTTAGTGAGTTGTGTTTTCGCAACACGTTCTGCAATGTGTAAATCTCATATCTTCCAGTTTTTGCCATACCTTTTGATTGTGGTCTGCGTAGCAACGATAGCCGAAATGTAATCACATGGATTTTCGGCCGTTATTTAATGAACTCTGGACTGGGATGGGCTCGTGGCGTTACAAGTGTGGTTACTGAATTTCTTCTCATGTTGAATGTAATGGAGATGCTTTTATTTACTAATTCAGCTTAACAACTATTGACTCCCAAACTCACAGAAGGTGGACGCCACATTTTTTTCATTATGTTCTGTAGGACTTTTCATTGGTTTTTACTGCTTACACAGTTAGGCGGCGTTCAAACTATTCGTCCTCTGTTGGTCTCACTGAGTTAGCTCAATTTGTCACATGATTCCTTTGATGCTTATCTTTTCAAGGTAGAGTTCTCATATGCCAAACTGCTCCCCTATCGTGCTGAGTGGGACAAGAAATGGAGCGCTGGCGGTTATCTGGGTTTACAACTGGCTCCACAACTGTTTGTTTTGATTATTCTAACTTGGGATCGTGTAATTAGCTACATGGATTTGTTTGTTCAAGGTTCCGTCTCCAAACTGTGTCTGCTCATGTGGTTCATGCATGCGCAGTCAGATTTAGCACTTCAATGAATGTTTATTGGCACAGACCAAAACGATTTCGTTTATCTGCCATATTTTTATATGCTCCAGCAGGCAGTAGTTCATGTATTTTTAGGAGCGCTTTCCACAATGCCCTATTTGATCTTCTGGGACCTTCTAAACACTGACATTATTGTGCCTGCTGGTACAAAGAATGCACAACTTGCTCGTCTCACTCCATAGATGAAGCGGCTACGTCGTATGTTTGGTGTTCGATTGTCGTTGTCTCCTCCAGTTTGCTTGTATCAAATGAGTTGACAATTTGGATACTAAGACAATCTGTTGGCGCTTACTGGGGAAATGTGCATGTTCGCGACAGATAGCCGGGGTAACATAATGCATGGTCTTCACCGTTCGGGTCGCGTACACCGTCTATCTATGGAGCATTTGTTACACCCTGCATTGTTCAGTCTGGATGCTTGTGGTTGGAAGAAACCACATGGTGTGCAGGTGACGTGTTCACGGATTATGAAGGCTGAGACTTTTCCGCTGAAGAAGGTTTGCAGGCGAAATTTATCTGGTTGAATATTTTCTCGCGGTTCACATCGCTGGTTTAAAACAGTCTGTGACATGTTGGTGTGTCGCAGTCAGTGGTGAGCACATATCCGCAAAACTTTTCCCTTTTTCATTAGTCTGTGTTACTTTTTTCCTCCTATTCTCTTTCCTAATATATATTCCTACCTAAAACGCAGCCACTTCCTGAACCATTGGGAAGACCAGTGGCAGCTCGAACCATAATACCCACGAGTATGGCGCAAAGCTAAGAACTGTAATGAATGCTGGGTCAACCTTGATTGTGGCGGGCACGCTACTTCAAATTGCCTGATCATTTGATGAGGCGTCTATGCATCTGGTATTCTTCAGTTTTTGTGACATTGTAAATTTATTAGTTGTCGATCTGAATTAGGGTGTGTACCTCATCCTGCATTATGTACCGGAGACTTAGCCCATCTGCGCAACGAATATATGCAACCTCTCTGTTTTTGATTGCCGTTGTCTCCACCACCTACCTTCTACTAAGTGGGCTTTTTCAGTGAGCGACGCCGCAGTTGGTTAAACGAAGGTACAAAATGAGCAGTCCGTATTGGTTGGGTCGCGTAATCCATACTTAGACACAGCGTGTACAGGATCGCGTATGATTCGTTACGGTTGCTGACAATTAAACGAAAGCCTACGGTGGCCACGGATTCCTTGGTCCCCCTGTTGTGTATGGCTTCACTCGCTGGTGAGGGATGCTCCGTCGGTCCGGCCGCATCCACGTGTTTATCTCTTTACAGTGTAGCTGTTGCATCTTTAAACAGTTGTTTTTTCTGCCATTCTATTTGTTACTGTCAGCACCAGCGACAGCCTTCTGGACAATGGCCATGATACGCACCTGTGCTAGAAATATCTCTAAATCTGTATCTCTGTCACGTAATTCAAGGTGCTTGCACCTTGCAAGCAGACGATCGAGCTATGAGCGAAAGTGAGGCGTCACTGCTGCGCCTCGTTAATCGCATTTACTTCGAGGTCACATCTGCCAAACAGCGGCAGCATTCAGCTCACTGGACCCGACTAATCGCCATCCCTCGTAACGTTTTAGTCACTGACTTTATAACTGCCACAGGTTGCGGTGCACATCGACAGAATATCTTGTGACCACTGGGATATTCGAGGAAGGAACTGCATAACTCACATTCTAAGCTAGCCTGATAGCTATGCTTTCCATTGTCCTGGACAGTTTGTCGACAGGTGGGAGTCGAAGTGTGCGAGTCTTGAAGATACACTCTGCACTTGAGAGATCTTAAACACATTCCACACAAGCCAGCTCAGTTCAGGATGATCTGCATGTCTTCAACAGGAGAGTTATATAAGGCATCACTGCATACTCCACGTCGGTTAACGTAATGTCAAAGAGGAGCTTGCAGTGGAACTCTTAACCGTGATAACTTGAGTACCTAGTAACAAATAACGATATCCCAATGATAGTCAATAAAAAGGTCCTAAGTGATTTGGATCTTTATTGTCGGGGTTGGTGTACAAGTTTACTACAATGGCGTTCGTTTGGATCGTGTCTTGTCCTGTTCACTTGTTCTCTGTTCCGATCTGGATCCGACCCCGTCATGCGTGCCCACTCATCTGCTGCAGCGAATCACACCCAGCTGGAGCGTCCCAATTGGCTGAGTGTGCAGATGGTGACTTCGCGCGTGCGTGTGTTCGGCTGTGTAAGGGAGCTTTCGGGTTGGTGAATGTGGGGGCGGGGTGCGCGTAGGAGGCTGGGACAGTGAACGTCACGTACACTAGGCAGTTTGTGACGTGAGGGGGCGAGTTGACGACTACAAGCTCATCATCAAGCTTACCGAATTCTTCAGTTGCATGAAATAGCGAAAATTGTGTAAAACTGGGTAGGTAGGAAGGAGGTGATCGGACACCCTTGCTGTACACCACTGGGAGTGATGAATGCCTGAGACGGTTGTTCATAAACCCTCATCCTGCTTTCAGAGTGAGCATACAGTGATCTCACTAGATTCACGTACTTGTCTGATGCACCTTTGCGAAGAAGCTAGTTCCAACCGAATCGAAAACAGCCTTTAGGTCTAAAAGGACTACAGCCGTCGGCTGTCCAATGTCCATCGCAAGGTAAAAGTATGATGAACCCATCCTCGATCGCACTGGAATTCTGTTTGTTCTTCACACAGAGACATGGTAGGCGGAGGTAGTATAGTGCCAGAGAGTAACTTGGACGCAACCATCAAAAGACTGATGCCTCTATGGTTATCGCAGGTGTTTTCGGGTGCCCCTTTTGAAAACGGGGGTTATCGTTGGCAGGCACTAATCACAAGGTGCCTCTTCGGTTTCCCAAATCGTTCCAGAGTTTACTCAGCCTTAATACCAACCTTTCCTCATAATCTCCTAATCAATAGAAGACGAGAAGTGATCAGGTCGAACCTCATCATCTACTTGGTCTGATTGAGGCGTTGGCGACCTGTTGACTTACCTAAGGATGTGAGGCCTGCCAAACTGGCCTTCCAATGACTAGCTGCTTCTGTTTTTTGATCTCCATAACAGCTGATAAGGGTGATGATTTAGTGCGATGTAAAATCTTGGTTAGGTGGGTTTGTGATAGTGGAATCAACAGCCGCGTATTTTAACGAATGCACGTTGCTGTGTGCAGCCTATGAGGTGGCACAGTTTATGCTGCGAGGTCGACGCAATATGAAATTGTAGTGTTTCGGTTGTTCATGGTTAGAGTCGATGTCGGATACCATCAAGGTGCCCAGACCTAGACTGAGGGTTTATGGTTTTCATCAAAAGCCTTCGGTTCACCATTCTATATCATAATCCAGCGTGTTTGTGGAAGTGGACATGAATTGTCATCATCTCGAAAAATGCGGTAGCTTTTTTGGAACATCAAACCTGTGGTTCGTCGGAGCTGTTGACATTACTATTCATGGGTGACTCTATCGGTGATATCATCACTTGAAGTACACATGCCGTCACACTGTGTCACAGCCTGGTCTCTTAACGTGCATTTTTATTTCGTACATCCTGTATATCGAGGGGCGTCTAGTTTAGCGTGCACTGCTCTTTGCGGTTTTCGGCAGTTGAACCAAATCTGACGATGGCCGGTCGATGAGTTCGTCACATAAGCTGTGACCGATCGGCTAAGCACGGTTGGCAGATGCTGCCAACTAGGAAGCCGTGTGACCATCCACACTGCTGGCGTAAAACAGTACAGCAGTGTGTCGCAATCGGTAGCGTACCTGTTTTTTTATGGTTTTCCCTTCATGAATTATACCTACTTTTTCTAACTCATTACTTGTCTATTCTGTTATGTATGTATGTTTTGACATTTCGTAGACCACTCCCAGATTCAACGGCGGCTACAGCTGTTACCCTCATACTTATGGTTCAATGCTGGGAATGTTTGTGTACCTCGGTTCGATCAGCAGCATTGTATCCACGTTCACTTGCTTCTAGTGATTGCAAATGTACTGCGGTGGGCAAACTGTGTATGAAGCCCCTTCTCTTAATCGTTATATTGTCACATGGCTTTTTTTCTATTATACTGACACAAACGATCTGCGGCGCTTCTGGTGGCGTTGTCAAACTCCGCTGACAGTCGATTGTAGGTTGTAAACCACTTCACTGTTCCCTGTTTCAGTCCAAATGCAGCACAGAACGATTTGTTCTTGTCTGTTTTCCTCTCCACATTCAGCTTAACTGTCGAACGCGATGCGTAGATGTAGGCTTTGTTTCTTTTTCCTCGCGTACTGTTGTTTCTCTACCAGTGTGTGTATAGCGAGCCCCGTTTTTCGAACATGTATGTGCTATCGTAAACGTTGGACGAATCTTTCGTTAACACGTTGTGATTTTGCTGGTTAGTCTGCTCCAAATAATTCAGTGTCTTTCACGTACGATGTTCTCACGCACGTTGTCGTTCTATTCACTGCTTATTTTGCTAACGAGTTTCGGTGTGGACACTTTCCAAAGTCAGTTGGATTTAGATATGTTCATCTTTATTTACCGCACCCTCAGAAAGATGCCGGCTCATGTTCTTTATTCCCTTCAGCTTACACTTCGGCTCTGTCTGCACGACTAAACGTAATATAGACAACGAAACTAAGCGACCCGTCATCCAACAAATAAATCAAATTAAGCTTTACTGCTGCACTTTTACGATATTTCGATCTCAGCGTTCACGCATTGTGTCCTTCTGTAATAGTCTGAGACAGTCATGTGTTTGTGGACACGGGTCCTCCAGTACTTATAAAGTGAATGTTTTTCGTGACCCTGTATTCATCCATTTAAATCACTCTAATCCTCTGGTGTACAGTACGTTTGTTCCATTCGCATATTTTTCCATTAAACCACTGGTCTACTTTTAGCCAGTTCAATATTATTCCATACTGTAACATTTAGAATAGTCCAACCATATAAACGTAAGATGTGCACTTCGCGTTGTATGACTGTGTATCTATTGTGTATTTGTAATTAAGCTGACTTCCAACTTAATGATCTGTAATCACTCCCCATAATGCCTTATGTGTACCTTATACGGTGCAACGAAATAACCCAAACGATAGATATTACAGTATGCGATTTTTGTTCTCCACCTCTAATTTTGTAAATGAAAATTACTATTTTGTCACCGCTTTCTTCTCACACTTATTAGAATAGTGATTTATTGGACGGATGAAGAATCTGTTTGGTATATCTTTGGGACGTAAATGAAGTGTTCTCCTGCCACTCGTTTGTTTAGTGGGTTAGCACCTGAACTACCATTCAAACACATTCACATATCATGCGTTCGATTCCTTGTCATATGTGGTGTTAATGAGGCCCAGCTACCCACGGCTTCGCTGGTGGTCACCGTGACCAGGTACTTGCCAATTATCTCAGTCTGTTCTGGATACGTGGTGAATGCTTGTTAGTTTACTGGTTAACCTTAAATGACTGATCGATATCAGCCTGTGAAAGACTGAGGTGCAACAGCTAAGAATGGTTACTCTATTACCTGTTATCTTTTGGGTCATGCTGTGGAGTCAGATGTCTTGGTTTAAGGCTGTTCAGATCGGATACCTCTGTTTCATGTGTAATTGACTTACTGCTGATATTTCAATCTTGGTCCGTCACCCTTCTAACGCTTCTCGGTTTTTTTACGTACACACTCTTGGCACTTACGAAGATCGCTTGTTGCGATTTCAACGCGTATACCTTCAGGATGGAAAGCTGTTTGAAGCCTATTCTGTTGGTTGGAAAACTTGTATGAATTTGTTTGAAATGTTTACAACAGCGAAATTCATGTTATGGTCATTGCGTGTGGAACATGTATGATTAGTTGCATGTGAGTTTTCAGAGATAGGACTTCGGAGCACTTGATTTCAAAGACTGTAGTGCTTTCGAGCGAAACCACATGTGTATAGCCATTTCAACACGTAAAGGCTAACAAAGCTCAACGTCTTTATAAACGACGCCCCGCAACGCCTGTCTTCAATCCAGCTCAACCGGTCCGTCTCTAGTATTGGCTTGTATCACCGTTGCCGTCTGCTATTATTGCTCCCACTATCTCTTACACTCCGTGGACTAGGCTGTCAAAGTATCATAAAATTTTCTGCGGTACGCATGGAATTGTTAATACTTCCACGTTTACACATCCTACGCCTTCCATGGATTCGTTTGTATGGAAAGGAAAAAGGACGAAAGCCTATGCATTACGGCCTTTGTGTTGGCGCACAGTGAAAGTTCACTAAGCGGCTCACAAACTCAAAGAAGATATTTTTGATGCAAGAATAGAGGCGTGAAAGGAAAACTGTTGCGACCCTTGAGAGAGCAATGCAAGATCGATCACAGACCGCAAGGAGTACTTCGATCACGGACGAAACGCAACGATAACGCAAACGACACGAATAATCAGAACGTAAGTACCCGGACCCAACTCTCGCAACTCAGAACCCCCCAGCAAGAAAGGAAAAAGACGGCCTTCAAACGACCTTTATTTGCTGCTCGACCCGAAGACAAAACTGGTTCACAGCGGCTGTGTCTGCGAGTTTTTGTCGGCCTTCGTCCTAAACCACTCAACGGACTAATAAGAACCAAACGGGAAACTCGAATTTTCGAGAATAATGGCGGATATTCGAATTCTCAAAATAGAAACTTCCATCTCCCTTGGGAAATATGGCGAATTCTTAAAAAAATTGCTTTTCCCAACAAAAACGCTAGCACTTAATATTACCAACATTGGTGCATATTGCCGCTGCGTTCGGTTATATCCGACAACAAACCGACCTGCACATCAAACGACTCCAGGCACCAGGTTACTATAGTGACCCAGGGTGTCGTTGCTTACGCGCCTTCCGAACAGAGTTTCGAACTTATCATTTAGGTCAGATATGAACACATGAATACATGTGCTATTGGCAAACGCTTACTGGAAGAACGTCTTGTCCTCGAAATTGACTCCTTTGTTGTTGGCTCCTAGTTAATGGAAAAGATCTGTTCGTGACTGACCAGCTGTGTGGAGGCGTTCGCTAATTGGATTATATCCCCTCTCAGATGCTTGCGGCTCATTCATGATTGTTCTCTTTCTCTCAGAAGTTCTGGGTTTAAGATCATCCTCAGACCTGTGACGCCCTTAACCGACCGTCTGCTGATGCCGTACTATTTTTAAATGCGAGTGATACGCTTGCGTGTTCGTCTATTTGTGTATTTCAACAATGAACTGTGTACACTGCAAACGGAGCGAACACTGCAATTTGGTGAACACGGTCAACTTGGGCGTCTACAGCGAGCATTCTCTGGCTTGACTGTGTTTAATACAGTGTTTGTGTCACTTTCTGTTCCACTGTGCTAATGTGAAAGATTTAGTTTGGATAACTTTAGGGACTGATAGGGTAATGCGATACCAGAGGAATTTTTTTGGTCATCTGAAACTGTCGTCGGAGCGTTATAGGATGGAGAAGATCAGTGTTATCGGATGACATGTCACTCCAGTTACACATGGCTACAAAATAAACATCGTTGTTCGACATTCATGTAATCGATCCACAGGCTGCTTGTTTCAGTTTACGCTGGCTACCAGGGAAGCGTCCCGTGTTATAATTCATATAGCAGTTTGAGGATATATCTCTGTGGGAAAATGAGCTGCGGCCTTATAGTCAATCGTGCGTCTTGGCTGACAGGTAAACCTAAGGAAGTTGAAATTGCTTCTGGTTCTGATGATACTAACAAACGCTTCGATCTTCTCCGTACTACTGGATTACGACATCCATCTCAGCGAGATTATCAAGGAGGCGGACGGCACACTTAACCACACTTTGCGGGTCAGTTTATCTGACCTCTTGTTTGCATTGTGTTACCGCCACAAACTTGTAATATTGTACCCGGATCAGTGCAGTTAAAACCACCAAACAAAACTGAAGTCCAGCTTTCAAACACTGTAGGTGTGTTGGTCCAGGTGATACCACGTCGTTCCTTTCTAAAGAATCTGTGGATGTGTTACAGGATGTCTTGATTCAGCTTCTGTAGCTTATGTGGACGATGGGGAACGCCTGTCTCGGCTGGGATCAATCGATGATCCGTGTATTCTTGTGCAAGGTTCGAAGTGGACAGATGATGACCTGGCGTAGAAAAATGAAACCGTCAACGAAGGGGTTAGCCACTGTAGGTTGGTTTCGCCTCCCAGATTGAGGACCTCGCGGATCCCAGAGTCAGTGGTTGGGAACTCTAGGTGAGATGGCAGCTAATCGGGATCAATGGCGTGAATGTTGTCGTTGTTTGGCCGAGTTGTTTGTAAAGTGTGTGTATTCAATGACGTGGACACTGAAAGTCGTAAGAAAGCGGTCTTGCTGATGACGCCTAACTTTCACTTACAGCTCGTTTGCAAGGTGTAGGCGCCTGGATGTTGAAGGTTGGAACATGGATGTAACTATTTTTTTGTTAGGTCCCTTCCCACTTCCTTTTCCCATACGGTTTTTTTTCTAATCGTGGTTATGTGACTGCTCAGTATCGGTGAGAACCGCTGATGTATTGTTGTCTATGGTAATGATAATGATGATGTGCAAACCATATGGAGGGTAACTTGGTCCCAGTCATTACGAGGGTTCTGGCGGCGGCCATACTTTGTTGACCCACTACAGCCCGGAAGAAATATATTTGAAAAGGAGTGTTTCTCCTTGGTCGAGGATATAGTAATTAAACTATCACTCTTCACCAATTTTTGGAAAAACGTCTTGCGTGCCGCTGGTCAACAGCTGTCATTTTTCTCATGTATAACGAGGTTTCGATTCGGCCATTCGCTCTTAATTTAGAGTCTCAAACGCAACTGTGTACCGACCTAGTATATGAACATTATATTTCCGTTTTACTCCCATATCTCAACTTAGACAGGGGTCCACTGTGTACTATCTGACGGTTTCAGAACCGTGAGACTTGTACGTCGAGATCACCCACTCCTATCGATTTGTTTAATTTTGTCGTCAACGGAATAACGGAAGACTTGGCATCATTTGCAAAATACCGGCGTTGACCTCCTACTTAGTGAAGGACTGACCGATTCCGAATATGTTGACGACCTTGTGTTGTTTGACAGTTTTCACGCCACAGAGATGATGCTGGAATCTATTTCGCGCCCTGCTAAACACTTCAGAGTGCGCATTGCGACGTCAAATTGCAAGATGCCTTTTCACGATTGTTGCGGTTACCTTGAGTTCTCGTTGAATAATGAAGTTATAGAAGTTTATGTCTGCTTAGGAAATTTATATTAGCTGTGACAGAAGTAGAGGGGATGAAGTAGAATCCCGTGTCTTTTAATTTGCAATGGTATTCGCCAATCTTGAACATCTTCTGTCACAAAGAGGCATCTGTGTGATGCTTGAAGGCTGCGTACGTGAAGAATCTGTCGGGGCTGTGTCACCTCGCGGCTCCGCAACTTGGCCGCTCGGTGCAGAAGAATTAAACTGTTTTCAGTTAGTTGATCATCATTGTCTGCGTTCGATCACTCGTGATGGGTGGCTGCAGCGGATTAGCAACGAAGTGATTAGAAAGCGGTTGTCCGATGGTGATTACCAAACAAGTTGTTTTGCTCAATATTTACGTATGCACATGTTTAATTGATTAAGCCATTAACTAAGTCTCTCACATCGATCACACTTTTCTGGTACTACGGCCGATTGGCCTAAGTAACTGGGTGGACAAATGATGACTTGGTTTAGTGAAATAAATCCGTTCACCAAGTGGCTGACCAGTGTCGGTCAGGTTCGTCTCCTGTGTTGGAACTCTCGTGACTCACAGAACAGACGGCTGGAGTCGTTAGGTGAAATGGCAGCTAATAAGGCTTATCGGTGTTAATGTTGTTACCTGACCGAGTTATCTGCAAAATAGGTGCATTTAGTTATACACACGGTGAAATTCGGTTGCTCATGACGGGTGGAAATGAGTATGCGGTTTATCACGATTGTGAAATTTTAGGACATTTTCAGAATGCCCACGCTATTTAGCGAAATTTCAAACAGAAACAGTCAGCATCGGTTTGTCAGCGCAGACCATACGTGAAATGTGTATGCTGTTAGCTCTATAACAGTAAGTAAAGTTTGTCGAATACCTGTTGCTTGCCGACTTGTCGGTTCTCGCACTACTCACAGTTAAGTACTGCGCCAGTCCGGAACTGTGAAACCCTTGGCCGATGAGAGCTCGCATGGGATAATAAAGTCTCTCCTCTGAATTCACAGCATAAGCAAGAAGCACGGATTAGGCAAGGAAGTAATCGTTTGTCGAGCGTGTCCACAACGTTCGATCGACTGGTGCGGCCAATCTAGTATACAAGCATGAAGTGGTCCATGTCGCACGTGACCAAATTATTGATTCACCTTCGCTTTCTGCGACGAATGTTCGTGTACGACGTGGTGGATCCCTGGTCACCTATCCTCCACATGGAGTCTTGCAACACAGTGGTATAAAGTGAAATCTGACCGATCTACTTAAATGACCCGATTCTGCACGACATCACGCTACGCCGTGCCTCCCGATAAGCTCGATCTATTTTTCGGTACCTCTCCACCAAAAGGGGTACACGGACGGGATATGTGGGCAGAATCTTTGTGTTACCTAAATGTAGTATTGTGTTTGTGGATACTGAGACGTCACTAAGCCCATCTAAACTAATGCTGTAAGCAATGGGTTTCTATTTTCTCCTCAAATAGTCCAGTCTGCTCTACTAATGGCTGTTTTAGGTCGATTTTACTTGTGATGTTTCTGTGAACACTGTTTCATGCATATGCACCTTTCCTGTTACTACTTACTACTCTTTTATCCAACTTAGTCGCCTTCACGCACCTCACATGCCAATGGCTTTCAGAATGAATTGCATCTTATCATGAACACGATGTGCAGTTAGAAGTGCATCAAAACCCAGACATAGCTTGACTTCCCTGCCCGTGAATTGCTCAGGGGTCAAAGACTGCAGTCGTGTTTTCCATACATTCCTATTAGGTCGACTGTGCCAGTTTGGTTGAACGTTGAAGACAACGTCGGTAATTAACTAATTACTTATTTTTTATTCCTGTCTGATCTGCTCTGTTTTAGTTGATATCAGGTCACTCTGGTTTGCCCAGTTTCACCTGGGAAACATCGGGTGCATTTTTTTTTCAGTGATGTAGTGTTGATGTAGTATGTTGGAAAGCTGCATTCGAAACTTTCATCATCCGCTCACTTATTGATCTCACGTAATGAGGTGATCAGATTATGCCTTTTAGTTGTCCCTGTTACCTGAATTATGTGATGGTGGATGATGCTGTTATCATAAAGTAGTCCTGTAACAGTGCGGATATTAAGTCTGTTTAGTCCACCCTGAGTTTGGGATCACTCAGTGCAAGGCATGTGAAATTGTTTTGACGCCGTTTTTCGCTTCGGCGAACGCGTTTGCGTCGACGCACGTGCGTGTGTTATAGCATATTTATATATACATATATATATTACTTTATAGGTATATATATATGGTATATATCTCTATGTTCAGCTGAATATCATTTTAGCTTAATTTTAATTTTTACGTTCTGGGTGTTTGCTTCGGACTTGCCTGTTTATACTCGTTTGAACACAGTTGCAGAACACCTTGTCCATATCTAGGTGTGAATGCCGTCTTCAATGTTCATGTGTATGTGCTGGTTTTTTATGTGCCTGATCACCACCACCACAGTGATCGTTCACTGGCTACTGTGTTTTCTCATGAGTTGATGAGACGACTCTAATGGAGATCACACAATTAAACCGTCATCATTGTTATAGACAGCAATACATCAGCGGTTCTCACCGATACTGAGCAGTCACATAACCACGATTAGAAAAAAACCGTATGGGAAAAGGAAGTGGGAAGGGACCTAACAAAAAAATAGTTACATCCATGTTCCAACCTTCAACATCCAGGCGCCTACACCTTGCAAACGAGCTGTAAGTGAAAGTTAGGCGTCATCAGCAAGACCGCTTTCTTACGACTTTCAGTGTCCACGTCATTGAATACACACACTTTACAAACAACTCGGCCAAACAACGACAACATTCACGCCATTGATCCCGATTAGCTGCCATCTCACCTAGAGTTCCCAACCACTGACTCTGGGATCCGCGAGGTCCTCAATCTGGGAGGCGAAACCAACCTACAGTGGCTAACCCCTTCGTTGACGGTTTCATTTTTCTACGCCAGGTCATCATCTGTCCACTTCGAATCTTACGCCAATCGGCGTCAGCATCGGCAAAGAGTGTTTGATGCAGCAGACGGTTAGCTGGCATCCTTAGTACTTGATGTTGCCGTGTATGCCTGTGCAAATAATCGCTACAGTTCCGGATTGGATGATCTCACATTTTGTGTGTGTTGCTTTTGGTGGCACTGATCAGCATGATTGTCTGTGGAATGTGATATGCTGAGTCCGTAACATTATTTGGTCAAACTTCAGCTACTTATCCACGACCGTGTACCTTTCAAAGCTATTCCAACAGCTTGACCACCGTTCGTACAAGGACGCCCACCTGTGAGTGCTTCCTTTTCTAGTGGATAATCAGCACGCTCGCCGCAACTGCTTGGAGGGGCTGGAAATCAAATTCGCGTCCGGTATACAAACGAATACACTGTCAATCGGCTCGAATTAAATAAAAACGAAGGTTTACTGCAGCCCGATCGGATCTTGCAAATGTGAATGATGTCCGGCACTCAGACATCTAACTCCACTGCAGCTCGTTAGTAATTTTTTTCCGAATCGTATCGATCAAAGTTTACCTGTTTTTAAAAGCTTTGATCAAAGAGCACTGCTGAACATTTTTTTTGTTTGTCATCTGCGTACCACCCAATTCGTCCATCCAACCCCTCTGTTCTTTTTTCTGCTTCTTTCGCTGTGTAATTTCTCTGGAATTTTGTCGATTGCCTTCCTTTCCTTCTAGGTAGCTCAGATCCGGAAGCTAGCAGTCCACCAACTTCGACAACTGATGATTCGCCGGCGATGCCGGAAGATTCCATTTCGGTTTCACGTGTGTCGGGCAAACGTGCCAGCCGTCAGCGTAAACGTCGTGGAAAGAAATACAATGAAGGGGACCGTGAAGATCGTCTACGCTCAAGCACCACCCCAACACCTACTACAGATGGTACTGTTGAAGTTCTCCCGCCACCTCTGCATTTGCCGTTAGATAAGGTATTTTGTTCAAGCGTGGTGTTACTCTAACATAAATGTGACATTTTGCGGTGAAGTCTGTTATTACTTTACGTTTGCCACACAGTGGGTAGGTGCGTTTATCTGTCACCCAGAACCATGCCTGCTCCGGTTTCCGCACCATAGAGGAAATGAGAACATACACAAGCATAATACACCATTCGAGACACTGTACAGGATGGTCCGTATGCTTTCGGCATAGAGTTTAGGCAAGACAGTGTTCTTCCTCATACTCCTCCTCGATCAAATTAGTGTCGAGAATTAACTCAACATCATCGCCATCGTCATTATAACGCCCATAAGCCTAAACAGAAGATACTGTGACCCGGGTCATCGTTCTCCTTAACTGTGATGTAGGATATCCTGGAAGTAGACTACTGAGAAAGTTGGAACAGAGGGACTGGAAATGATATGAATGCAGGTGAGCCACTGACTGCTGCATACTGCCCTCTCGAATAGTTTTACCAGCAAACGATCTGAGTAGCCAAGAGAACCCTAGCCAGGAGGGTGACGTCTACCCGCTCCACTCAGTGGAAAAGCCAGGCCCTTCATATTTCGTGACCACTTTGCTGCGTGACTATCACGTGGTTTTACATAACTATTGATGGTCTCAGTATACAATGTCCAGTGTGGTAACCGTATGCGGAGTAAGTAACCCAACTGTCGCACACCGTGCAACGTGATTAGGTGACCAGTTGATCACACTTGTCGAACGCTTCAGAATGCGCGCTGGCTCACACGATCATCCACTTGATGCGGGCTGACTGACGGAGACGGTGATCAGATTGAGCAAATCACTTGACACTTTCATCGCAAACAATCGACGTTTAACTAGACCACATGTGTGTGTACACAAAATTTCTGCATTTCCAGTGTACGTGTTTGGCACTGCCGATGTTATCCGATTCCGTTTGTGATTGTTAGCGATGGCCACGAGTGATATCACCGAAGGCCTCCTTCCCAGAAAATCTGTCTTTTGTGTGTACTCTGAAACCAGCATTCAGGCGTACTAATAAAGTTGTCCTGGTCTAGTGCTAACCCTTCTGAATGTATTTCAGGCTATTCTTTGTCCAGTTTGATCGTTCATCACATATTTCGTCTGATCAGTAGAGGTTTCTAATCATCTAACTAAAACGGCGTAATTCTTCGTACACTTTCACTGCTATGCGAAAACACAGTTATACTGAATCCTTTACTGTTAACTGGACTGAATGGTAAGATATAAAGAGCGCTTGGTTCATGGTCAGTTACACGGATAGGTGTAATCGATAAAACGCATTCTTTCCATATCTCCATACAGTTTTACATATCTATTCCCGTTTTAGGCACAAGAATTTCCATTACTTGCTAAAGCAAATCACTTTGGTGCACTAGAATTTCCACATTAGAATCTTGGACGTGATGGCAAGAACGCGATTCGTCCAACTAACCGTAAAAGGCGACCAGTCTTAATTAGAGAACTTCGCATTGGCTACTTTGATAGAGGAAGTGGTTTGGGCTATTCGAGGAGTGTCAACGGATTTGCTTAATGAGGACGGGTTTAGCGGTCAAAGTGGAGCACATATCATTTGACCCTGTGCCTACTGATTCATCAAACTGCGGGCCGTGTTGGTTCTTTTGACAGGCAATGGGTTGTCTGTGAATCTCACGTCCAATGGGAATTAGGTTCAGAGTCGTGGTAGACTTCAAACTGTAATGTGATAGTGAACCAGATTGTGATAACGTTTGCATTAGTCCTCTCGCATACATGGCCGGCGGACGCAAGTATACTCGCGCCAGTCTCGAGACATACAGACGTATTATCGAAGCAATCGAAAGGAGCGATGACTGGCACACGGTTGCCCTTCTGGACGGAGTCAAGTGTAATGCCGCTTACAAATGGCTTCATGTGGATTGTATCAGTTATGAAGCTTAGCCTCGTAAAGAATAGAAGCAAGATTCTGACAGTATCAGAGATAGGTATGTTGTTCAGATGGATTAAACTGCCATTTTTGAGATTGCGCGTCAAGACTGAGTTTGAGGTTGATCGACACTTGGATGGCCGGTGCATAACTGTCAAGAAACTGTGCCAAGTACCCGTTAGCATGAACTCGAATGAGAATTGGGAGTTACAACGACTGTTTATATATCAACTGATGGAGTGCTATGCAAATGTAAAGACTATTTGCCGGATAGATGGGAAACTGTCGTCCAACAGGCATTTTCGTTGTGAGCAGTATACTACTCACAAGTGGTACATTACCCGCTGGCGACATTGAGGAACAAGAGGACAAGCCCCAAACGCGACGGACAAGAAGAGACTATCGGAACAATGTATACGTGCTGTGTGAGAACTTTCACCAAGGCGAACGACAACGTATTGTCCCCCCGTGTATGTGAGTGTA
>QNGE01002298.1:0-20496 GCA_008508345.1 Paragonimus westermani | reverse complement strand
AACTACCGAATATGAAAGAAACGTTCATCGTAGCAACAGATGCCAGTGACCGTGGCATTGAGCAGTATTCAAGCAAAAGGAAGGAGTAATCGAGTGTACCCACAGAGTCCTGACTCCAACGGAGCAGAAGTATTCGACCATTGAAAAGGAATGTTTGGTGATCATCTGGGCACTGAACAAGTGGAGGACATACCTGTTTGGTCAACAGTTCCACGTGGAGACGGATCACAAACCCCTAGAGTGGATCATGAATGCGAGGGACCCGAGAGGCAAATTAGCCCGATGGGCATTACGTTTATAGGAATATGACTTCACGATTGACCATGTGCCTGGTTTGAGCAATTGCGTCGCGGATTTTCTTTCTTGACCGCAGATGGACGACGAACTCCCCAAAGTGACCTTTGGAGTTAACGGCTTAATAATCGAGCAGGACCCACAAACATTAGTGCGTCCTTTGGAAAGTAATTAAAGCTCTGGCAACAGGCGTGAGAATCCCCACAAATACTAAGGATGAGGAGCTGAAAATAATCGCATCCCAATGGAGAAGAGTTGGCTTAAACAGTGCGGGCGTATTGACATGGCAGCGTGGCGTTGAGCGCCCTTGCGTGGTAGTTATTTCGGAACAACTGAGGAGGAAAGTGGTGGCAGACTGTCATGAAATAGCACACACCGGATGCACTAGGACGTATGATTTGCTGCAACAAAGAGCATATTGACCGAAGATGAAAGAGGATGTGACAGCTTACGTGCTTACATACCAACAATGTCAGTTACTGCAAGGCGACAATCGGGGAGCCCAACAGCTCTTACAGCTAATACCAGTCTCTGAAATCGGTGAACTCTGGTCGATGGATCTTATGGGCCCATTTCAACTGAGCGCCCGCGGTAACCAGTACGTTCTGGTCATGACAGAATACTTTACCTGTTGGATCGAAGCGACCGGCGTTCCGGATCAGAAAGCATCTACGGTGGGAGACATGGTGATGAAGCACATCGTAGCAAACCACGGTGTACCAAAGGCGATCTTGACGGATCAGAGACCAGGCTTCGAAAGCGAGGAGTTTCGAACACGCATGCCACAACTGGGAATCAAGCGCATCCGAACGACGCCATATCACCCACAAACGAATGGCCTAACTGAGCGTAACAACCGAACGGTCAAAGGATGGTTATCAGCCAAAGGAGGAGACTGAAAGTCTGCGTTTCCACTGGTGTTATTGGCCTACCGGGCGTCTGTGCAGGCGAGCACGAAGAAATCTCCATTTCAATTGATGTACGTTAGAACCCTCCGACTTCCGGTGGATCAGGACATTGGAATATAGCCAGAGTACGTTGGTTCCACTAAGGAATTGGTTGCCGAAAGAGAAAGAGCCAAACGAAATCTGAAAGCATCGCAGGCACGCACAAAGGAGCAATCCGCAAGGCAACGGTTCGGCAAAACTAGAATGTTCAACCTAGGAGAACGGGTGAAGTATCATGATCATCGGAACACGGGTGCCAGTGGGCCAGGATCAATAAAACTTTTGCCTAAGTGGAAAGGTCCGTATTTGGTCATTTCCATACGGGGCCCAGTATACACGATCAAGAAGGACGGCGAGACGAAAGGAGTGCATGCCAGTGAGTTAGCAACGTAGCACGAGATACCGGCGCGACGAACCGGAAGTTCAATAATCCGGGGGGAAACACCGCGTCGATCGGAGATGATTCGTCAACAAATGCAGAGAAACCAGGGAACCTCAGAAAGGAGAGGAGTGTTGTCTAACAGGCATTTTCGCTGTGAGCAGTATACAACTCACAAGTGGTATATTGCTCATTGGTGACATTGAGCAACAAAATGACAAGCTCTGAACACGACAGACAAGAAGAGACTATCGGAACAGTGTATACTTGCTGTGTGAGAACTTTCACCAAGGCGAACGACAACGTATTGTCCCCCCGTGTATGTGAGTGTACGTCTGCCTTGCAAATGAGTGCACGCGTTTGTGGTTTAGTTTTTGACCTGTACGGAAGTTTGCGCAACAAACGAATCTGCAGGCCAAGCGTCTTTTGCGGACGCTACAAAACTTCAATTTTCTTTTGTACGAGTTCATTGGTACGTTTATTAGGGGGAGTGAGAGCATGCGTCTTTGTAGCAAACAGTCGAGGCCGTTTTCTTCATTTGATTGTAGCTATGACACCAAGGTCGGTAGTAGGCTATACGACACGGCGGGGAGCATACAACAGCAGTGATTGCAAGGGCTGGCTGCGAATCCTGTTAGATCAGAGAAAGATCATTACACCCATATCAGTCATTGTACTGATATGAGACAACGCACCGTATCACTCCGATTTGGAGAGCGCGTTTGCTGAGGAGTTATATAATGGAGGACAAATCTTACGACTAGCACCCCATTCAACAATGTTGAATCCAATGGAGAATGTCTGGATCAGGGTGAAAGCAGGAGTTAAGAGACAACTGCAGATAAACCACGAGACAATGATAAACGGCGATCCTTAGGGTGTGCAAAGTCAAGAGAAGTAGAAAATGCGGGCCCTGGAAACAGTTGTCACTTCTGCTATGTGCGACGTCACCGGAGACCATTGCGCTAGCTTCATTCGTCATGTCGAACGATGCTGTATGCAGGCGATGAATGGTGAAACGATAAGGTCACTACCGTAAACCCACACCTTCCAAGTGAGCAAACAATGCTCTATTCAGAGCAACCACATATTGGTTTTGTACTTCCTACTTTTTGTATGTTGGCCCTAAATAAAATAAGGCATGGTCTACGAGTGTGCTTAAATTACGTAAGATTTTCTCCATTTTTCGGACCTTTAAGAACAACCCAGATACCAACCTACTTACGTTTGCGTCTGAAACTGATGAATGAACCGTTAGCATCTCACTATATGTCTTCTTTTTACAGTAGTTGACCACTCCGTCAGTGACACTGTAACCCAGTAGACACCGTGAACCGTGTGCATATAAATAAAGATGCAGCCAGTCGATTGTCAAAGCCATTTCCCTTTTAATATCGGGTCTTAGCTGGCTAGTCTGTGCAAAATGGCCCTCACTGATTGTTTAGATTACCAGGATTAGCAGTGCAATGTATATCCTACGCTATTTGAATGCTGGAAACCACCCTGTCCATCATTTTGTCCAAAAGTGTACGGAATATACCTGTTTTTTTGTCTCACCTATCCGGAACACCGTCACAGTGAGACTGGACCTCGACGTGGTGTGACAGCTTACGCATCTCGATGACCTTTTGGGCTAAACTCGACAGAGTTACTCATACCAGGCAGGCCAACAGGTAGAGGTCTGACAAACCAGTCTCCTGGTTTCTCCAGATTGGGGGTTGGAAGATGGTTGGCATCTCTTCCCGAAAAACGTACCATATCTGGCACACCGCCTTGCGTTATAGGCTTCTGAGCCAAAGGCTTTAGCTGGGAACCCTAATCGTTCTCCTGTCTAGGTCTGGGCGTCCTGACAGTATCTCAGCCCACACACAACCATGAATCCTCACAACATAAACAATTCCATACTGTATCGGCCGTCTCGCAGTATAAACCGGGTCGCCCTATCTGCTGCATACAGCAGGGTGGATAGGCGAAAACATGCTACTACTGACCCCTCCCCCACTGTCCTATCAAATTTAGATCTCAGGCCCTCCCGATTCCCAATTCTGATAACTTCTCTGCAGGTCCCACAGCGGATACAATTAATCATAGTAACACTGTTCCGATAAGTCCCAGCTCTCGCCACTCAGTCTCAGACCTCCCTCGTCCTGTGCTTCGACCTAGAATGCAAATTAACATAGATGCCTTCAACGTGTGTACTCTAAAACAGATAGGTCAACATGCTGCTTTTGCACGAACGTTAGACTCGTTGCACATCGATATTTGCTGTATCTCGGAGACTAGAATCCACGACAGTATTCAACATGTGGAATTAGCAGCACCCGCACATTCTACCCGATACTGGTTATACACTTCAGGTGACTCTCCGGCCGCCGTTACCTGTCAGGCTGGAGTAGGTATAGTTCTCTGCACGACGGCCGCAGCCACATTGGTAGATTGGATTCCTGTTAATAGTAGACTTTGTGCGGTCTGTTTGGCAGGTTCTGTTAGGGTAAGTTCTAGACGCAAAACCGTCAGAAATCTTTTCTTTGTCTGCTTATGCTCCAACTGACTGTAGTGACGTCGACATCAAGGACGTCTTTTATTCGGATCTGGCCGCTCTCCTCCGGTCGACACGTGGTTCTGATATAGTCGTTCTAGCCTGAGATATGAACGCCCAGGTCGGCCGTCTTGGTGAGGCCGAATCTCGTTTAGGTGGCAGGTTTGGGATAGCATCGTATCGCTCGGACAACGGCGGGTGACTATTGCAGCTGTGCGCTGAGCATAGACTGTTTTTAGCCAGCGCTAGTTTTAGGCATCGTGCACGTCATTGCTATACTTGGCGCCCTCCGTCTCTGAATCAGACCTGGTCTCAGATAGACCACATAGCTGTTAGTTATAGGTGACGGGGTTCCATTCAGGACTGTCGTTCTTATTGGAGCACGTACCTAGATTCAGATCATACGCTGGTACGTTGTCGTTTCGTACTCACTTTTGCTGAGCAACGACCCCACCGACAGTAACGATTGGCTGTCGAGAGTCTGACTATACCGTCGTTAAAGCATAAGTATCAAACCAGTTTGGTAAGCTGCCTTAGCAGTTCTCACTCCAAAGATCCTTATTGCTGCTGGACCCAGATCACACAGGTCATTCGTGAAGCAGGTACATTAGCATGCGGCAGGGGTACATGGAATGAACAAACGTTGGATCTCGGAGAAATCCCTAGAGTTGTTAGAAGCCAGACGGAACATCCCTACTGGCAGTTCATATAACAAGTGTAGAAGAGATGTCTGTAGGAAACTGAAACGTAGCCTAAAGGCTGATCGTCAGGCTTGGTTATTGGGAAAAGGTAAGGAAATGGAGACGGCTTTTGCTTCAGGAAACATTGGCGAACTGTTTAAACTTATCCGTGCCTCTAGTCCCAGGCGACCGTCTGTCAGTGAAGCTATCAGCGAGACAGATTGCACATTCATCTATAATAAGTCCAGAAGGTTAGAGCGGTGGACGGAACACTTTGAGGGTCAGTTTAACTGGCCTCCTGCTTCTACCGCGTTGCCGCCACAAACTTGTAATGTAGTGCCCTGGTCGGTAGACTTCGAACCACCCACTGAGACTGAGGTCCGCAATTGCATCGCGGCTGTCAAGTTTAATAAGGCTGCTGGTCCAGATGACCTTGTGCCGGCACTTTTCAAAGAAGGGGAGAGGCGTTAGTAGAAGCTTTGACTCATTTGTTTCGACTTGTGTGGATGACCGAAACTATCCCCTCGAGTGGGGTCACTCGATAATAATTTCTATATTCAAGAAAGGTATAAGGGGCTCTTGCGAAAACCATGGAGGAATTAGTTTGACCCCAGTCATTTCTAGGGTTCTAGCATCCATTATACTTCGCCAACTCACTGCAACTCGGGAGGAAACATTAAGGAAGAACAGGCAGGATTTCGTCCCGGGCGGGGATGTATAGATCACATTTTTGTTCTTCGTCAAATTCTGGAGCAGCGTCATGTATATCGTTTACTTTCTTATTGTGAAAATTGCTGTTTTGGAACAGAGGCTATCGCACCCCTACCACAGGCGGTCTGCTTGAGACTGTGGACAGTTTCAAATATTCGGGCAGCATCTTTGGTTTGTTATGTTGCTGCGCTATCTTTGGCTTTCAAAAGACCTATGGTTATTTTTCAAAATGAGAGCATATAAGGCATATTTTGTTGTGTAATTCAGAAGCGTGACCTATTCAGGGCGAAGCTATGAGCACAGTTGGTGTGTTTAACCATTGTTGTACTCGTTATTTGACCCATATCAAGAATAACGATCGCGTGAGCAAGGCGGTTGTTTCGCCAACGAGCTCTAAATGTCCGGTTATTTGGCGTGTTAACCAAAATGCACTATCTGGGATGGTTGGCTCACGTACTACGCATATCAGCTAATGTTTGCCGAACTGGGCCTTATATTCTAAGACCATCAGCAACAGGATAGTCCAACAGCGAAATGGTTACAGATTAGGAATAGGGCAGGTATTACTTGTCACGCCAATGCAAAGTGGCATTCGACGTCTGTTAAGGCGCTCAAGGTGCGCACCTTACGTTTACTCAAATACTTGTTGTCTCCAGGTAACACTCCATTTCACAACTTTATGTGAACTCAGCGACATTTTCACGGATTTTGTTAGTCCGGCGGTTCTAGTGAACACATGCATCACTGGACTGCGGTCTTTGTTTTCTCTACATCTCATCGTCCTCTACCCGTAGTGCGCTTATCGTACACATGTGGTCAGGATTTAAAATTTTTGGACTGGATGCTTCTTCCTCTTGGTGAAAACAGTTGCTGTAAGGTTTATCGTTGGTAACACGACTTTATTCAGCCTCCAGGACTCCTTTTCCTGGTTTAAATTAGCAATAAGCGTTCCTAGTAACTTGAGGGTGTTATTGACAATGTCATATCCCAATTGCACACTGTATTGGTGGAGGGGTAAATGTTGACGGTGTAGAAATCAACAATGTGCCTGTACCAGAATCAGTGTCACTACATTGGGCACATTCTAATTTGCGTTTTTCCTTCATGCTAGACCGAAGCATGTTTATCTGTGCAGAAATGCACCTTGCATTTCACA
Source organism: Paragonimus westermani (assembly GCA_008508345.1). Classification (NCBI taxonomy): domain Eukaryota; kingdom Metazoa; phylum Platyhelminthes; class Trematoda; order Plagiorchiida; family Troglotrematidae; genus Paragonimus; species Paragonimus westermani. The sequence goes on along the minus strand of QNGE01002298.1, from coordinate 13,790 downwards.
ATTTAGAGTTCAGTGTACATTTTTGAGAGTATCACCGGATTTTTACAGCTGCTGTTCTGCAATTTGTGTGCGTCTAGCTTTTCATTATTTTCGACCTGTTAACTGGCAATTTGTCCAATTTATTCAACCCTCCGACAAGGACGACTGCCCCGCCCATTCAGTGATCCATTGGGCAGTTGAATATGTTTCTTTAACCATGTAGACGGAGGTGGTTGTTTGTAGCTCGGGTTGATGGTTTTGGTATTCATATGTTCGCCGAGCTTGGCATTTAGGTTGCAAACGTTTCATCACCAAGCGAGGTGACATCATCAGTGCGTAAGTGTTTCAGCGTATATTTTGAATGTGAAGATTGATCGATGCCTGCTCTTATATAGGAGAGTGAGTTGACCTACTAGCCTGGATTCTGGTTGGTCGCTTTCCGTCGTGTTTGGCCTCTGGTCCGACCCACCATTGGTTGATTTTGTCTTATCAGTTCAAGTTGCTCTGTTTGGGTTTACCGGTATTTGGGCTCGATGGCGTTTACGTCTCCTCAAATCCTTGATTCGCATTGGTTCGTAGATTTTGTCTAGCTCGATGTGTTTGTTTATTGAACCGGTTGATGAATACCAAGCTTCGAGAAATTCTCTTGCATGTTTGGTATTGGCCTGGGTAAGGATTTCTGCGGTGTTCAAGTTGAAGGTGTGTCCAGTTTCATCCTCGTGGACGGAGATCAGGGAAAGTTGATCGTGTCTCTTGATGGCCAGTTCGTGTTCATGTATTCGTGTTGATAATTTCCGTCCGGTTTGGCCGACGCAGTGTTGTCTGCAGTCGTTGCATTGGATTTTGTAAATGACATTTCTTCTGTCAGCGGGTTTGGATTGTTCTTTTGGTTTTGATAGTATCTTTCGTAATGTTGCTGTTGGCTTGTGTGCTAGCGTGATACCATGTGTTCTCAGTCTGTGACTGATGTGCACTTCATTCACGACCAAACTGACTCAAATCTGAAGATGCCGAATCCATCCGGTTCACTTTCTGACAGTCTGGAAGCAAGCTTGGGCGATTGGACTTGTCTGAAGCGACACCTCGGCGCTACTGAAGCGTCTTCCGAAACTAGTAATTGTGGATACTGCCTCATATGTACGCGGGTCCTGCTCTGTGGCATTGCTTACTCCGTACTTGCCATACATCTAATACTGCGTGTCATTTCATACATGAAATAAATTTTTACTTCGATGTTCTAGTTGACGGTTGCGTGGGCAGTCAGGAAGCACTAATTTGACCACAGATTCGACTCATTTGTTTCTCAACTAGTTCCGTTATCTTTTGTAGGATTAAAGTTATCCATCGTTTTGCATTCGATTTGTGATGACATTCTGCTGTCCTGATCTTTCTTTAATGAAGTGTTTTGTTACAACAATTTTTTCATTGACATTGGTTCTCTTTGCATTGCGGGATTTTCTGCTCATATTAATACGCTCTGTCTTTTTCTGCAATCCGTTGCACGTCCTGCGCGTCAGGATTGTGAATCCCAGGTACTCAGTGAACCGGATGACGCGATGACATCCGGTTCGTCCTCGGTAGTCGTGCTCAGTAACAGTGATGAAGACCCGGAACTTGAATCTGGTACGGTGCGGCGGATTCCACGCCCATCGTTTGCTGGTACAAAGTCGCCAGAACGTGCCACTCTTCTGACTGCGGAACCTTTTGTGGATCTAAAAGATACCAACTCTGGTGAGAGTTGTTTTAGTTGCGCTTATCTTCTCATGTTTGCTGTAGACATTTATGGTTCTCTTTACTGTTGATGCGCCTTATTTTGTAGAGGCATTACCATTAAAACTGTTATTCAGATTAGATTTTAATGCCTCAACCTAAGCATAAGCATAATGGATAGATCACCCCAATATTTCAGATTGTTTGGTTCTGACAAATCTGCTACACTCTGCCAAGCCTTATCTTTTGCACTCCACAAACTTATTCTCCTCTATAGGTCTCCAGGTCCCTCAACACCGTGTTTTGGTGAAGTGGCTTAGCGTAAAATCACTCATTGCAGTGAGGTCTAGCCGGATGGCTATTATCATGGCGACTTATCGATATCCCTTCAACCGCATACCGTTCCTTCCCTCACACTGACAGTTTGTCATTTTTATGTATCGATGGCCTAATGCCGTCCGTAATATCAACCAACTGTCATTAAAATACGTGTGTGCGATTCCTGCCCGAAGTGAACTCGGTGATGGTCTTTAAGTCATACGGTAAACCGTTCGTTTGTGATTTTTGGTGGTAAAATCCAATGTATCAGACTGGCTTCATTTGCACATCATGCATTTGTCCGTTAAAGTGATCAGCTGATGTTTTGTTTTGCGGTCTCAGAACTATGTGCCGATCGTCGACTCACAAAACACTTTCGTTCTTTTAATTGTGTTTATATCGAACAGTGTGGATGTCATGATTTTAGATGGTATGTACCGTCCGTTAAGTTGGTTTGGGTTTGCGCCTCTTCGTTGAGCACCACATCATTATTTTCTTGCTTTGTACAATTCAAAAAATATTCTTCGGCGGTTCACCTTAGGTTAACAGAGGAATTCAGCGGTGTTCATTGTGCATAGCAGTCGACTGCTGTGCAACCTTAGTGACAAGTGACTTTGAATTGGAGTATTCTCCAGTGTTGTTCCTGGATTAGCAGTGTGTATCCTTGTTGCTTATTTGTGTGCATCATTTGTTGGAGGGGAATACAAGAATAGACCATTACAGATTTTGTTTGACTGCTTTATGGACCAATACTTGTCTGAGGTGTTTATGGCTGGGAATCCGTTCGTCAGTATTAAAGAAAGTGATTCATTACCATTGTTCTTCGCTCTTACACATCAGCGTTGGCTGCCATGAAACATACTGCATGTTTAGTTCACTTTCTTAGTAGAGGGCATGTTCTTTCACTTGTTGCTTATAATAAGTAGTCGGATGAAATCTCGATGTATTTTTCTTCTCTAGGTAATTGTCATGCAGTGTCCGTGTTGTTCCTGTCGACGTTTATGTTAGCTACGCGTAACGATCGAATTCCGTTGTATATGCGTGTACCCATACGATGCTTCCTTGGACGAAGACTTGGTGAAACGTTGTAAACGCGACCACCAATTTCTCTCAGTGTCCGATTATGTATTGGATTCTGATCTGTCGTACAACCACTTCCTTTTTATTGTGCAATTACCTGTTATCAGTCGCCCGACACTCGTTTCTTTGTGAAATTTTCGACTCGTGACCATACATCATCGTTTCCTTCCAATGTGAATGTGTCCAATGTTATCACGCTCTCAGTAGTGCGGCCTGAGTCCCAACCCGACACGAAGACATGAGTATCACTGATTATTGAAATCGGGACAGTGAATATAGGACAGATGATTATCATGCAAGGTAGCCTGGACAAGGAGTGAATCAGGCGCGATGCCCGTACTTGGTAGTCGTAGTGTTTGAACAGACCAGATTATGGAACGCCAAGTAGGCGGAAAACCAGTTCAGATGGAGTTGAAACGTGCAAGCATTTCTTCATACAGCTGCAATAGAACAACACAGAACCGTTCATCCGATATCAACTCCACCCTAGTCAATGTGGACCGAAGTATATCCGTGCTTCGCGTCAAATGGATGATGTTCACTTCTATCTGTTGGTTTGAACAGTCTCGAAAATGATGATTTCCCTCAAACTGGACTGATCGATGTCGACGTTAATAGTGAGTATTCAGTTGAAAAGCTCAAGGAAGTTGGCTTTTCGGTTTTCTACACCATGAGTAGTTTCGCTATATGGGGGGGTGGGTACACTTTGCCGGTGGAACATCGGTGATTTGACTTTGCGCCCTTCCAAGCGACTTTACATAGTCAAATGTCCTAGTGAGGTCCAATATTTTGCATTCTACTTACCCGACGTTTGGGATCGGAATTAAGACCACTGATGAATTCTCTCGTAAGGCGTTGTCTTGGTGTTGCTAAACGCCGTTAGTCCTACAGTTGCTAGAACTCAGTTTCTGTGGAAATTGGCTCAAGCGTTTGCTGATGCCTTAATTACAAGTAACCGACAACACAAACACATGCCATTTTTGGGTGAAATGTAGACTGTTTCGACGATATTCACAGCCCCATGATATTCATGACAATGGCTGTTGTTTCTGTAATTGATAAACGTTCTTACTGTACCCGATTGATGCATAAACCTAGAATGGAGGATGTCCACCGAAGCGAATTGACGAGTTGCTCCAGATGATAACAGCTTTTGGTGAATTTGGGTCGACACCGAAGCGATTCGGTGAAATGAACCATTCCAAGTCAAACGAGTAATTTTCACAAGCTGGATGTTAAGGAGTAGCACAGACGATTAGACTCAATGTGAAGAGCAAAAACTCACAAACTTGTTCTTATCTATCGGAAAATGGCGTGATAAATTGTGAACCAACAAAAGGACCTGGTCAATAAATGCAACGACAGAAGTATTTGTGACAGTGAAGGGTTCTCCTGTGATAGCTGCCTGATTTTTTGATAAGAATCTAGTGGATTCATCGTCAGCGTTTATCCAAACCCCGACGCAACAGGAAATCTAACAAGAGACCAATCTAAACATCGTGTTAGAGCAACACACTAGGATTGTACAAAAAGTTTCAATGTTACATCTTCCTTTATTCGCCATTGAGACAGGCTGTGATTTTTTCAGTACCGATGTACGTCGATAAATGCGGGCTCTTGTATCATGAATAACAACTGCTTACTGCAACCAGCTCGAAGTCTCCTTATTGCTTGCGCGGGATGCTTCAGTCGGATTATGATTTCGAGAGCTATTCGAAGTCCCTAATTCCGAATATTACGGTCTTCTGTGTGTTGCATGATTAACTTGAGCATATTTCCAAACCACTGCGCTTTTCATCTTGCTTCATCTGCTCGTCCAGTCCAACACAACCCCGGTAGTGTCTGCATGCGTTTTTGTTTTGTTCTCCCCTTGTTTTGTGTGTCTGCTAGATGGCTGGGGTGAATTGTGCGAGGCCGATATGGAAGAATTGTCTACAACACCGCTTGCTGCCATTCAGCAGGCACAGGGGGCTCAGCAACCACATGAACAAGAAAAGGTTTGTTTTTTATCTTTGATTGCTGTTACGCTGCTCGACCTGTTTCTCACAAGACTTGTATTCTCACACGCGTGTCGTTTATCAACCTATTAGTGTACCATTTTCTCACCTCAGCGTGATAGGACCTTGATGCAATTTAAGCATCCTAATGTCCTACGGGGCTAAGCAAGGCTGGGTAATATTCACACCGGCAGAGCCATTCATGCCTGGCACAGACCAGGAGGTAGAGGTAGGACGACTAACAGCCACATTTAAGGAATTGGAAGGGAACGGGAACTCTTTTCGGACATCGTTACCAATTGTAGTCCACTACCATCCATTCAGTGCTTTGAAGTACAGGTATTCGAGCCAAAGACTTCCGTTGGGTACCCTAGCATTTCTTCCTGGTCTGGATATTCTGACAATCCACCAACCGCCGTGAATGTTCATGGTCAATTCTTTATGGCGTCAACCGTCGCATGATCTCCATATCTCTTCCGTACAGCAGGAGCGAAAGCGTGCTACTGTTGACTCCCCTCCTGCCCTATCCAATTTAGTTTTCGGATCTTTCCCCTCCCTACTTCTACAGGTGTCATAGCAACACTTTCCGAGCAAGTTCCTCACCATAGACCTTAGTTACCGTCGTTGTTTTTCACGCCCAGCATATGGGTTAATGTGGTGCTCTCAGCATCTTTACTCAGACGGTTACATTGATAGATATTTCATTCATTGGAAGTCAACTTTCGCTGTATTTCACTTAACAGAATATCGGACAGTAATGAACTTAGCGAACTGGCAGCACTCACGCGATCTACTCGGGTGACTCGACGACCGTCGTCCTGAGCAATACGACCGCAGCCGCATAAGTAGATTGGATTCTCGTTTTCAGTATCTCCTGTGCTGGTCGTTTGGCAGGCTGTCCGAATGTCTATTGTAGGGGCGGAGTCTTTAGATATCTGTATGTGTTTGTATTCCCGGTGACTGCAGTGATGTTGGTGTCAAGACCTACTTTCACTCGAGTGGGGCTATTTTTAGATCAGTCCATAACTTCCACATAATTCTTGCTGGAGATACGAACACTTTAGTCGAGCCAAGTCTCGTTCAGGTGACACTTATCTTTAGACTTCCTGCTTGTCATTGTTTCGCCTATCCTTCTTCGAACCAGGCCTCCTCGTAGCTGTTGTATAATAGGCAGTTTCGTTGTGAGTAGTATACTACTCAACGAAACTGCCTGTTATACAACAGTAGCTAGACTGCGTAGTTGTCACTTAGTGATCTTCCTTCAGGACCGTCTTTCCTATTGGCGCATTATTTAGATTCTGAACATGTGTTAGTGAGCTGTCTTTTTGTTCCTAACTTCCTACCTGAGGAGAGACTGACTGTTTCATCCTATGCTGACGTGAAGGTATTTTTCAATCAACACAGTCAATGTCAGATGCCATTGGAATGCGCCTCGCAGCACCAAATTACACAGTAGTTGTGCAAAATTCCTGCAGTTACATGGATTTAATGTTGCGTAAGAATGTTATGGACGTTGTTATCCAGTTCCTCTAACTAGGAATTTGTGCCAGCTGCGGTGAAGATAGAATAAATGAAACTCGGCATAACGTTTTCACATTTAACGTGGTTTGAAAATGCACACATCTCTAGTAACAGGTGTTGTTCTGAAACTCTATCGTCGCGAACATAGGGCAGCTGTGAAACTACGGCGCTAAAAGTTGAAGACATGTCTTCTTATGCCAGTTCATTTGAAGGTTTTTCATCCGATCGCGCATATTGTTTTTTATTAACAGCTAAGCAACGAGGAAGGCTAAAAAGCGGGTAGTCGATAGTGAGCTTCTGGCACGCCCTTTTTTCTAACCTTCAAGTGTGTTCGAACTTAAAAAATTTGATATGTTGGGAAAACTAGCTAATCTTTTGCCACACTGAACTCTGCTTGTGGATGTTGCAGCCGACTAAAGTAGGGTGTTATATGGACAAATAACGGCGGTGTAGAGAAACGAAACCGCTTATTAAAGGGTTAATTATTGTTAACCGTGTTCTTCTCGCTGGCTGTTGCCACCACGACCTACCCACTTCATGACTCGCTGTCTTACATGAACTGACGGCCAAATATTGCAATGTTTGGCTCAGCTGTCTCTGAAGGCTGTACGTTTTATTACGGTGAATGCTGATGATACCTTGCTTCCACTTATATCGCAGTTGTTTGCTCACAGTTTTTTTGCACATTGGTGCTGAACGTTGAAATGTAAATCTAGTTGTGTTTTAGTCTTCAGACTGCTTTCCTTTCTTTTTTCGTGGCCGAGGTTTTTTCCTCTCTTCATGGTTGTATATCGGTTAAGCTTGAGAGTGAACCACTGATATACACCTCTTTGCAAACAAAGAGTGATGTGCGCTTTTCAGCTAGTCCATAGTTATTTTCTTGTCCGTCGTCGTTTATTACGTTTTTGTTTTCCTCGACTTTTCTTCAACCCCACAGGCTGATGATTGGGATAACTGGTCATAGTTTGGTCGTGTTGACTGGGCTCATCCTACTAACTTCTGAGGGGGCATACTAGACAGATTCATTCCCCTCAAAACAAAAATATATATACCCTGTCTTTCTCCAACTTCATTCGTGTGATCATTGACTTGTTCACCCCCTTCGTGTTAATCAAACTTTATCACGCCATCCATCAAATCATTCACAAAACTATGTACAGCCGTCTGCAGTTATGCTTCTTTTGGTGATGGTATTCGTCATTTTCTTTCACTCCATTGTTTTCGACCGTCAGTCTCTGTCTGTGTGTGCGCGTGCGTTGTGCGCTCCACCAACTTCTGTTTATTTGCTCTCTACAGGAACAAACACCATTTAGTGTTTTTTGTCACACCATTTTTTAAAATCCTTCCTATTTGCCTATTATTATGTCGTTTTCTCTTCCTCAAAATAGTCTGGCTACTGCGGTTAAGTATAATTTTGTTTCCGTTTGTTAAGCTGCACCCTTTCCAGTATTTTAAGCTTAGTACAAACTGAAGACGTTTAGCTGGTAATAATTTTCGGCATGTTCTTCCCACCGGCATTACATGTAATTATCATTTGAATGGTTCGCTGTTGTAACAGTCAGCCTGGAAGCTATTAATTGATGTTGGGCGAATCAGGTAAAGCGATTAGCGTAGCTTTCAACACTGACATACTTCGGACAACACTCCTGAGGAAGGCCAACCGAGGTGGTTGAAACGTAGAGTATTAAAACTTGGTCGTAACGTTGTGTTATTCCCAATCTGTTTATCACTGACATACTTCCTTGACGCGGATTACATGAAACGTTAACATAATTGTATTAAGCTTCGAATGGTGCATTTTTCTAATTGAAGTAGGTTCAACGAATTGGAGCTGTCACACAGGCTGCCGTAAGTGAAACGATGCCATCGGCACCAACAAAATCAATCACGACGATCAGATGTATGGATTGGTGCTTATAGCAATTTTGAAAGCATGTCGGATTCTAACAACCGAATCCAAGTTTTAGAACGTAACAACGAACATACCAACCAAAAGATAACGTCTGTCGGTCACTGGCAGTAGCTCATGTGGTCACTTGATTCCCTATCTTAACGAACGTTCTTTTTCTGTCTACTTGAGCTTTCTGGGTATTGTTGAGACCGCCGTTCTGATTTTGGTAGTCAAGTTCGCCACAATCGAGTTGATGATAGTCCACCTCCATTTGAACAATGGTATCTTTATTTCCTTTCTGTAGATTTTGCGTGTCTAATTCCTACTGGAGATCATTTTTTGCTTTTCTTCTTTTTCTCAAATTTTGTGAAGTTCACGTTTTGATACTTCTTGTTGTCCGATGCATTGTTATCCTGTAAATCGCTGTACAGCTACATGTTCTGCACCTATACTACCGAAGTTTGTTGACGCATTTTTGTAGTTTGTATCGAGGCTAGTCACAACATTTGTTCATCCGTTTGAGAAGACTGTTGATATGCTGACATTTACAACTGCAGAATCAAGACGAAATCTTCAACAGCAGTAAACATCACCATTTTGTGATTTTTTCTGCTGTCGGGATATCTTTTAGTATGTATTTCACAGGCTTCAGTGTCGGTAGGTCAGTGAAAATGTACCACTGATATTGCTTCTAGATGTCATTTAAACAATCCAGAATATGAAGATTTATCACACACTCGCATCACTTTTGACCCGTGCTATGAAAAGCTTTAATCAGCAGGTGCTATAGTAGTAATGTTAGGTTTCCCAACCTATTGAAATTATTCCGGAATATTGTGCTTTTTGCCCAGACCTGTTTAGCAGTTTCCTTTCGCAGCTTTGTCATTAATACTTTTAGAAATTTACCTTGTGTGCCAAAGTCTGTCATCATTCTGCTGTTTCCCTTGTGTGTAACTGCATCTTGTTTTACAGTCTTCACTTTCTGTTTAATGACGGTCATTGGTAGATTGAATGGGGCCTGTGGTTGTGTCGGTGTGCTGTGCGAAGTATGCCGACCAATCTGAGCCCATTGTAACAGACGAGGTTGGATTTTAATTCGAAAATCGGAACGTTCATCTCCCCCGAAGTTACGTGTTATTGATTGAAAGGACTGCATAAAGAAAACGTATGGGTAGAATTACATTCTGAAGCAGGATATAAGTGGGGGTAGCGTCTGATGGTCACCCACTGCAAGCCATGCACTTTAGTAGGTCAAACAGCTCTTCAGCGTTGGTTAGCGAGTACGGACCTGGTGCGAAAAGAGATGTGTTGCGTTCTCACGTTTTACGCCTGATGTTGGTTTTCTAGGTGACTTGCATAAAACTATTCATTCCATTTGAACTCGGAAGCGCCAGGTACCATCAGGTGGCCAGTGTAAACATACGTTATCTCGGATGAGTGGTCTAGTATTGAACAACGTCAAAACAGAAATGTACGCTGTTTACTCTTTTGCTCAATATCACCGCCTTCCACGTCACATCGTTCGGTACGTGATGTGTGGTGCTAATTATGTTCCACGTTTCTAATGTTTTCATTTGTTGTTGACGTTTCATTCGACTTGAAAGGTTCTACCAGTGTTTGATGGAAATGCGGTATAGCACCCAGCATACGCAACTAACCTTTCAATCCGTCCATCCAGTGCATTGCTGTGGGAAACCGTTTGACAAAGCTACAGCTCAATACGTGTGCATCGTCTTCTTCGAAAATAGACGAGTAAATTAAAGTATCGAGCATCCGTCTAAATTGTTTGTATAGCGTGATTTGTCGCTATTTTTTTTTAGGTCGATGGGATAGTTTGAATCTGTTCACCTGGCCATGTTTGAACACGAAAGAGCGATGAATACGAATTCTGTTGCCCACTCAATACGTGGATCATTTTCGTAGTTCGAGCCATTTTATGGATTTGCTTTATTTCTGAGCTATGCACTGAATTTTGCGTACGGTTTCTCCGCTTTTGTACCCGCAGTCTTTTACTCTGCCCTACCGAATTGCAGATTTCCACTCGAACGGTCATTTTGAGAAGGATTTATGTTTGTGCTAGCAGTAACCATAAACTTGTGTTGTTACATCGATTACCGTGCAATACTGTAGTTTAGTGAGCTGAGGATGATGACATCGTAGATTTTGCGGTAACTCGCTGCAACGAAATGATATCATGGATGCTGTTATATATAATTCAGCTTGATTTTTTGAGTAATTTGCCAAGGAATATACGTTTCAGGTATTAATTACTGTTGGATCCAGGTATTCTAGTTTAACTTCGAGGTTTTGGTTTTAGTGACCGTAATTGTGTTGTGAGTCAAGAACGCGGATGACGCAAGCGTTGTTTATTCGGAAAACCATTACATGGGTTATGCGCTTCAACATGGCTACAAACAAAAACACTCATCTGCGCACGATACTGGCTTCAGAAAGTCACGGTTGCTGTGGACGCCAGTGCTCATTTCCTTGCCAAGAACCATTGCTAATAGTGTTGCATTCCAATGCTTCCTGTGTTTTTCCTGCGGCTATTTTGATGTCGAAATCTGCGCCCCTGCCTCACTAGTGGTGTGACTAGTATGGTGTGATCGCCCGTCCTCATTACACTAGGTAGAATGAATGTAGGAATTTGTTCTCGCCTCCCGTTGCTCAGAATTTGCCGTTGCGGTCCCAGTTAGCCCTACTTTGTGCACAACCGTCACTTAATCATAACGTCCCATGTTTCAAGGGCTTCGGTGCTAAAAGATAGCTTTCTGGATACGCTCTTCGTGCGTAGGTGTAGCCCTCATTCCTTTACAATAAACGCCCAGTTAAACTGAAAGCTGTTCCACCCAACCATGCAATGTTTAGCACATAGTGGATAGTTTGTACTCGTGTACATTTTATTTAGCGGGTTGAGTGGTTAGTGTCGTTCATGCGGTTGAAAAAAATGGCTCGTGCATCCTCCAGAAAGTGGGTTTTTACGACTGACGTCTGTTTATTCGTTCGTTTCATTCACCTTGGCTACCGCCATTTGTTTCAGAGAAGGCTCGAAATGTTATTATGTTTTCTAATTAATTATAAAATGAACGTTTTTTTGTCTCTCCAATCATCTGTTTCAAGCCGGTTCCTACTGGGTTCAGGAACAAAAAGTGAAGGCATACATTATTACGGAGGGCATCGTAACACCTCACCATATTTTTAATCCTCGCTTGCCAGTGCTAGTAGTAGGCAAGGCCCTACCTAATGCTCTGCCTTGACTAGTAGTTTACATGATTGCAAGTGGTTTTGACAAATCGAAATGTTAGACTTGGATAAAGCTCTGCTCGCAGTTCCGTAATTTGTCGGTAGCGCGGTTCAACCCACGTTTTATTTTGCCAGCGAGTTTTCCGGTAATTTATGTACATGGTAGATAGCTGTATATGAGGTATGCCGAGGTCGAGCTCACAGAATTTCTGGTCCTGATTTCCTTGGCCTTCATCGGCAGCCTAGGTGAACATCTGTTGTGTGAGCCACACACTTTAAAAACTTGGGTAGGAATTAAATCATCACGGAATCTTTGGAATTCTAATAGATAGAGCTCGAAAAATTTCATGACGTGTCCCATTGGAGGCCTGCCAATGTCAATTAACGCCGGCGCAATACACTCGCTACAAGTAGACATCTCCCTACTGTTTGTGGTTCAACTCACACAACTCGTTCGTGTTGTAACTCCGAAGAAATAAACCAAGATGTGATGGTGGAGCTGTTTGTGGTTCAGGTTGTCAGTGCTGGTTTGTCAGATGATAGGCTGGTTTGAAAAGGATACCCTCGTCCCTCCGGGTTTTAAAAAACAAGACTGTGAGTGTAAGTTCTAGGTTGGGATGAGCGAAGTTGAAAGTATAAGGCAATCACTAGTTCAGTACTGAATGTATGTTAACGCATTCTGTGATGGATTAGAAGGAAGAAAGGGCGAAATCAATTTCGCGCTGAAAATTAACAGGTCTAACACACCTAATTAACTAACAGGGTTGAGCGACGAAAGTGGATGGCTGTCATGAACCGTGTTTTCGAAGAGGACAGTAGGTGGTTCAAGAAACGACGAGGGTCTTTGGGTGCACGAAAAAACGATTTGATTCGCTTATGCCTAACACTTGGTGTCTCCTCATTGGTGTTGTGTTGTGAATAATTTGGCGGTCTATCTCTGCGAGAGTGCCAACGCATTTGCCGCAGAGCTGTGTATTCAAATCATGGCACTTTCGGTTACTTTGCATGCAGAACGCATGAATTTACAGCCACACAACTGTCGCTCTTTGGAACTTGGCACGTTCGTCGAATCATTTTCCTCTAAACGGACCTTTTCAGTGCTACCTTCGTAGCTCCCACAATCTCAAATCGGTCATACAACACGAAGTATTTAACTGGATAACATCCCACCATGACCTCTGACTTCCATGGTTTCGCTTTCCTGCTTTGAGTTCCGCGTAAAACAGATGCTTTCGAATCCGCTTTTCGGTCGTTCTACGAATATATCGCAAGCAGCAAAACAGGTTTTGGTATTCATATGTTCGCCGAGCTTGGCATTTAGGTTGCAAACGTTTCATCACGAGGCGAGGTGACATCATCAGTGCAATGACCTCTGTGACTACTTTAAATACGTCAACGTCAGGCAATATGCTCCATCGCTGAATTTCCAAGATACATATTGGATATTCCTAAAGAATGCGGCACACGTACTGCTGAATCTGGTGATATAACACCTAATGTTCGCTGCCGCGCAACGGCGTAAACCGTACAAATGAGCAGCGGCCAGACAGTTTAGTGATCGGTCTCACCCTATGTCAGAGATTAAGTGATTTGACCACCCGAGAGCAACCCTTACAACGCACTAAAGAACGAATTCTTAGGACGTGCTGTCGTATCGAAAGGGAAACGACTGAGGCAGGTCCTTAGCGAGCTTCGGCCAGGAGATCTTAATCTATCTCAATTGTTTCGACAGTTGAAACAGGTGGGACAAAATCACAGGATTGAGACAAACTCGTGCGTTGCCTTTGGATGCGAAGGTTGCCCGACTTTGTATAGGCAATTATTCCTCCATTCATGTCAACGAGTTCTTTCGATGACTTGGCAAAATCGGCCGACTCAGCCATTCAACACCTTCCCAGCAAAATGCACCAAGTCGAGTTGATAGCAAAAATGGAGGAACGTTTTTGGTAAATCCAAGTTGTTAAAGCTTCTCGCTCTTGCGCTGCTTTCAGAGGACGTAGCCGTTCCATGTCGCGTTCAAGAACGGGATGTTGCTGGTACCATCACATGTT
>QNGE01002297.1:88360-119301 GCA_008508345.1 Paragonimus westermani | reverse complement strand
GTGAACCAATAATGTATTACTGTTTGTGGTGCTAATGGTGATCTGTTTGACTTTCGTTCTCAAGGTTGTATTTGTCTCTATAAAATAAGCTTACCGTCTACGTTTGTTTAGTTGTGGTTGTCATGAGTTTTATTCAGTTCGAAGTACAACTTTTCAAGCGCGATGTTTTCTTATTCTTGTTTTATCTATTTCTTACATTTCGTATATAACTATTCAGAATCCGTCCCATGGGAACAACGAAAGGCAGACAGTCTGTAAGTCTGGTACTTTTACAAGTGTTTTTTTCAGCTCTGTGCGTGAACACCTTTGAAGTTTGTATGGCTTATTTCAGTTTTAGAGTTGTTTGTGAACGCTGACTAGTTCGAGCTGCGATGGAGCCTTACAACAGGCTTTTTTAACAACCTTTTTCTTCATGTCAGTCGTAGACAAGAAGTTAACCCAGGCTATCCGTGCGTACCGCCTACCACCGGTTTGTGAGGTAGATCGGTTTTAGATAAGATGAACGACCTCGCATTCTGGTCAGACCAGCTTTAAAGGGCGATATTTTTAAATGTGTTAGAACCTGGATGCATCGCTTCAAAAACCGCGATTGGTAAGAACTTCGTTGAATTTGATCAAATAACGATAAGGCTCGTCAACGAAGAATTTCGCACTCTGGTTTTTTTTACCACCTAGCCGCCTACCTAATTCCGGTGAGATCACATCATCCACTGCTGTGTATTCCTGAGATCGTGATTTTGGGCACTTCGCACACGCACATCAGCCATTTAGTGGAATCTGGATCAGTCAGTGCTGCTAATTATTGCATGCGCTCGTTTGGCTTTTCTGATTATGATTAACTACTCATGAGTAGTGTGGAATTTCGTCAAATGCACTCAGGCAATCAGAGTGACGCAGTTTTGTGTACGGCTTACACTGGTGCTTTCATGGAACGCATATTAAGTTTGTAAACAAATTGAAACATCTGTGCTGCGGGATGCGCTGTGTGGTATGTTGTGGGCTAAATTTACTGATATTAGACTATCTAAGAGTTCTCTCTGATGTTTCGTCCTATCGATGCCTGTGGGGTTTATTTATCCCGTTTTTCTTGCTGTATGCGGTACATTGATTTTTAAATTCCTTCATTGTATACCGTTTTCATCATGTTGCTTCTGTGTATTTTCACCACGACCACTTTGCAAAGCCTACATTACGATTACACTCGGGTTTGAGAAAGCTACGTGTAATTGCGAAAAGACTGGAAAATTACTGGTGTTTGAAAAACCCCCATCAGATTTGTGAACGCCTGCGAAATGCTGAAAGATGTAGTACGAACACCTCACCATCCCTTCTGATTGTGAAACGGAAGTCAGCAGTTCTTCTTTTTTAGGCCTCCTCTGTCGACGTTGTCTCTGTCTACAACCCCCAGGCTCAACGGCCGTTTGCTAAAAAACGTTACATAAAGTTTGCATTCTCACATCCAGGACTTCTGACAAAGCGCAGTAAACCTTTAGTTCGGAATTCTTCAAGTTACTGTTCCCTTAATTCCTTGAATACGCATCCGTTGGGTTCAAGATGGTCCACAGGTTACCATTTTTACAGCCATAGATCTTGCTGTCATCTGTAGGGTATGTGAAAACCAATTCATGCAGTGACTTAGATAATACATTGTCCCTTGTGAGGTAGATCAACTGAAGGAGTCCAAAGGAAGTGGAACACAGAAGAAACGAGAGAAGAGTCGTGAAACACTGAGTTCCCTCAGTCCAATTCATCAACCTAGCAAAAAGACAAGTGTTGTAAGGTGTTAATGTTCAGTTTGTTCCCGTCAGTCTAACACCTAAAATAGTTTTTGGTGAACAAGAGATATTCGGAAATTTACTGTCTTTAGACATTTTGATCAGTCATCGTGAAGATGGTACAACAAAACGCGTGGTGCATCGGAAGACTACATGGAGTGTCCAGTACCTTCAGTTTTCTTCGTTTGTCCCGATGAAATTAGCGTGACCCAGTCCTAATTTTGTTCCACAGAGTCAGACAAAACATGTACCGATAACAACTTCAGTAAGGAAGAAGAATTTCTGAAGGACGTTTTACTGGTCAATAGTTATCTGGAAAATTTCATGGGAATTCATCGTAAGCCACAGGTGACCACAATTCACACTGAGATTGCTTTCAAGTAGCAACTTTGGCTGAAGGGTGACCACATAGCAACCGATGTTGGAATATAGTTATGGTCAGTTTTAAATCATACCTACCTGACTGGTAGATTGTGACTGTTGTTCTCCACTCACACTGGTTTTCGGTGTTTACGGTCGTGATCCAACGGACTATTTTGCTTCCGACCTTGTAGTAGTTCATCTTCAGTTGCACTGACAAGTACATTGGTGGAACATCCCGGGGTTTGGGACAACGTGTAGCGGAACACATCCTTAAGGGGATATTGAACGCGATGACCCAACAAGCATTAGCTACGCAGCGGCTAAGCCGGAACCCAGCTTTGATTACTAAACATCTCTTGGACGCAGTTCACTTGGTTGACCCATTGACGTCGTTCACTGTCTTGTTATGTGCTCGAAACCCGGTGCTGCCGACACCTACGGAAGCTATGTCAATCAAGCAGAATCGCATACAAAAGATACTGATGCAGTCAATATCGTTGCCGCGCTGCCGACCCTTATTTGATTGGTGTGCGTCATGTTTAATTGCCGTTCCTGTTGCCATGCCCCCTTTATATATAATCAATAGTTTTATGTATGTGACCGACGAACATAACCGAAATATTAACAATTCGCAGTGTTCTTCTTTTTACCGTGTTGAGAAGAAGGGCAGTAAATCGGAGAAAAAACAAATTCATGGAATTTGTACTGATCTATTGGAACTTTTCACCAGTGTTGGGAAGTTTGATAAATTCCGCTACAAGTGCACCGTTTTAAAGTGCATAATAAAATCAGTCGATTGAGGAAAAGGTCAGTCCTAAATGATAGACTATGTCCCGGTCATCGCGGTTTTGATGGTTTTTAGCATCAAACTGTTAACTAATTTGGTGTGTGCTTCAACAGAATCATTATTTAGTGACATTAAACTCTGATAGTGGAAAACGTGCAATTTATGTACACGCGTGCAAAGTGCGTTAGTTTGTTTGGCTAATTTTTCACCTGTAAACGTGTTTTAAATGGTATTTGGATAGGTTTGTAATTTTTTTTCATTAACGTCCGGGCGCTTTCTGAAATGGCTTGGGTAAACCCTTTTCGGCAATGTTTGAAGCATATGCTAAAACGTTTTCAAAGTTCACCTCATGGCTGCGCTCAAATAGCCTTCTGACGCTCCAATGTTTGTCTGAAGTTTCGTTCATCCCTAGTACGTTATCGTACTCAGCCACTCTATTCTGTTTTGTCTTTCTAAGCGCTTAATTAAAATTGTAACTAATCCGATCCCCTTCAAACAACTACGTACTGGCATTCTGTTTTTCTCTCTCAACCAAATTACAGTTGCTTCAATAAGATTCGTCCCTTGACTGCCGATTAGTGAAATTCTTGCTGTTCTAAACTTGTCGTCTACATGCATTGTGATGGAAAGTCAACGGATTATTGCTCAGGTTTCAAAGTGTATCAGTCTCGATTTGCCTACCATTTTTGGATGTTTTTGTGTACATGCAGCTTAACACAATTGTTTATTCCCATATGTAAGATTTTCGATAATCGACGTGTGTTAGCTCGAAGAGCCGACATGTAAAAGACATGGGCACGTGAGAGCAATTGTATATACTACTTTTTGAGGTTCAAGTCTCGTTCAGGAAAAGTGAAGTTCCGATCTCATTTCGCCCCCAAGTTTATCGTTGTTTCATCACCATCTTTTCTGCCTAAAATCCGTGTGCTTTACTGTACTTTTACCTTAGGCGGGTGCTCACGGAATACTTTGATTCAGATCTTCTGCAGCTACCAACTTCGAGTGCAGATGATGTAAACCTCAACACTCCCTCTCGGTCCAATCAAACGGATTCCATACCTTGCGATTCGACATCTCCTTTGCAAAAATGGCCGGTGGAGACGCCACCTGCTCCTGTTGATTCCGTGTCTGTCACAAAACCTAGTTTAAAAGAATTGAAGGAAAATGCTGTGACAGTGTGTCTGTTGTTGGAATTATTTGGGACAGCTTCACAGGTTCGTTCTTAAGCAATAGCGTTTGTGTTCTCCTAAAAAAACGTAGTTTTTTGCGCCTTAGATTTCCACTGTGGCTTTCTTCAATTGCGTGTACAGTTCGGAGTGTGTAAGCACACACGAAGACGACCCACAATTGATTGCCCAGTGGGTTGAACACGTGGGAACAGAAAGGGGTCAGGTAACCGATTAGGTGCTCGTGTGTAATCACTTTCAATCGCAATGGCTAAAACGATATTAACCATTGTGACGGTTTACGGACAACTGTATCCGATAGGTAGGTGTTTGGATGGACTTGTCATACATTGATTGGTAGGCATTTGGGGCGTATTGTTGCGCTGCTCATTATCGGCTTATCACAATCCTTGATTTCTCCCTCATGGTATACTGAAAAAAGTTGATAGAACGCTTGGATCTTGAAGTCACGATAATGGTAAACTGTCTATATTTTAGATGTAGAGGACAACAGAATGATGAGTACCTCTGGTTGCATGTTGTATTCAAAATGGTCCTATCTGTTTTTCGCAGCTTTTAGAAACTGATACTTCTTGTTCTCGCTAACAGGTCATGTGCAATTTTTTGGTTACAAAATTTACGGTTGCATCATTGTGTCGCAGTAGGCCTAAAGGTTGAATGGCGTGCGGTTCAAAACTTACCATGACAACCGAAAATTAAGTTCATTTTTCTCAACTGTTGCTTATCTGTGTACGTGAATAAAGAATATAGGATAGATATGTGTGTGCAAAGCTGGCCATCGGTGTGTCGAACTTGAACTGTGTGTAAATTGTACGCTCTAATTAACCATCGCGCACGTTTGTCGATGGATTCCTATGTTCTACCATTCTCTTCTGTGGATTCCTTAAGAGAACTCTGAATTAACCTACCGCGTTGCCGGTTTCCATGTGTACTTTCTTTGTACACAGATCTACCACTCGTGTCCTACCGGTGCCCACGCAAGTGACGTCTGTGAAGACCTCCTGCGTATTGGATTGGTCGCCTGCATCTCACGAGCCGGACACCCTGGTCTTATTGGACAAACGGCTAGACATTGCCTTCGCTACGTGAGTCTTCATTGCGGCTTTACAAGGTGAGTGTATGATTCATTCCTCTCTCTCACCTCTGGTAGTCAGCTGTCAAGTGTTAGTGGTTTCACTCTTTCTGTTCGGTCATCCTATCGGTACAGGCTATGTCTTGCATACTGCTGTCTCTACTTTCTTCTACCCAAGCGTCGCCGAATTGATAACTCGAAACGCGGATTTTCTTATCTCAAACATCACGCTAGATCTTCACCGGGTTTTATTGCTTGGTGCAGATCGGGAGCCGTTGACTATGCCCGCAGACCTGCTGCATTCACTGCGGCTTTCGTGCCAAACGTTGGGCACAGTGTTTGAGCACGCGACCATTGATGTGGTGCCTTTGCTCCGCCCACTTGTAAGACAGGTTAGTGTATCTGAACTCGTTCGTATCTGAAACTGTGTTCTGGTGGCTATTTAGGTCATGTTCGCAAGTTTATATTAATCGTTTTTGTGCTAAACAGCGGCTGCGAACTTCACAACTAACACTTTTGGGTTATAATCTAAATTTGCCTCCTTTGTGAGACCACCCTGCCAGGTAATCAAACGCTTTTTTGGCTGGCGTAGGTGTGTTCGATTCACTTAGCCGCCTGCGTAAATCATGTTTTTGTATGTTGGAATTCTCTCGCATGCTTTTTGTGTCCCTAGGTACTGACATGTTTGGATCTGACCTACGAACATCATGCCGACCTATTTCTGCCAGCTTTGAAACGTCTTCTGACCGCCTGTCGCCAATGGAACGAAACTAGACAACGACATACGCTACCCGCTGCTGATTATCCAACGTTTTCCGACCAGGTCAGTTTATTTGCTGACCTTTTTAAACACAACCACTGAAACCCACTCGTTTCGACGGGAGTGCTTTCCTTGCTAGAAATGTTCGGTCAGTGGTTTGCTTTCCGTCAGTCTAGGATTCACTTGAATGTTTCTTTATCAAGACGAACCGCATATCAAACTGCATGCCTCAAGAAAAGTTTGCTCGCCCAACAGTCCTACACAGTTCTGCGAGTGTGATTTTGTCCAAACTTTACTTGTGGTGACAGTTTGAGCCGAAGCTACGCCTCATTGAATCCAAACATTGTTGATCGGGGATTTAAGATATGCACTTGTTTGAAGTCTGATATGAAACACTTCCACATTTATCATACTAATTCCGTTGGGTACCGGTGGCCATTAGTCTGATGCTTACGTCTTCTGAATAAAGTTCATCTGTCTAAGATTTCCGCTTCACTGTGCGACGACTGCAGCACAATAGTTTGGACGGTTATCAACGAGGGCGGAAATGATGTGGATATGCCCAGTCGAGTAGTCCAAGAGCGACGGGGCTGTCACCACTTTTGTTGATTGGGGCCGCTGACCACCTTGCTTCCACACGCTCTTTAAATGGAGTCCG
This sequence comes from Paragonimus westermani, assembly GCA_008508345.1. NCBI lineage: Eukaryota > Metazoa > Platyhelminthes > Trematoda > Plagiorchiida > Troglotrematidae > Paragonimus > Paragonimus westermani. Next base: position 112,699 of record QNGE01002297.1, on the reverse strand, counting down.
GCCATTCGAGGTACTCAGTACATTTTTCGTACCTTTTCGAGCCGGTGGTTCGTACACCGTGCGAACGGCACACCGTAGGTAGGCTGTTGGTAAAACTTAATGAATTTTATTCACTAAAATTTGTTCACAGTTGTGTTCCATCATGGAACCCACTACTTCGTCCGCGTCTTCGTTCGGGTTAGCAATACCTTCCTGCAACCGATTAAGTGTTGATTCTTCACTTTACCTATATATATATATATATATATATATATATATATGGACGCGCAAAACCTAGAACAAGAATGACAGTGCCATATGTTCACGGCAACCACTGGGCATCCAAATATCACATAAGCCAAACTCAACACTCCGTTCGGCTCTGATGAATGCTAAGGTTCATGTAGAACCACACGAACAGTCTGGCGTGGTCTACGCGATTCCATGCCTCGGGTGTGACCAACAGTACGTGGGGAGACGGGCAAACAGCTGCGCACACGCGTACACGAACACAAATTAGCAATGCGACGAGCCGACCCTAGACCACAACTGTGGCACCACTGTGCGGACACAGGTCACGAGGTCAACATAGACCATGCAAAAGTGGTCGCGCGGGCGAAAATGAAAGGGGAACGACTTGTACTCGAAGCTCTCTATTCGCGGAATTCGTTCAATCGACACGTTGACATAGACAGCCACTACGTCAGCATCGTTGACGGTGAAACGAAAAGCGAGCGAAGACAGGCGGACAGGCGGACACGGTGAGCGGTAGAACAACCTCACTCCGACACATTTATTTGTTTGATAACGGATCCCAGTGTGGATTTGAAACGTCACAATAAATCGTTCACCACTCAGTGTCTACCCTCTTTTTGATTAATATATATATATATATAACTTCTGTCGGATTCTATTTGGATCTTGCACGATGTTTTCTCATAACGTATTACTAAGAGATCCTCGAAGACATTGCCTGTGGACTAGTTGGTGTGAAACAGGTGCTTGTTCAGCCCTCACGTCTCATTCTTATGTAAGCAAATAATGTAGGTCTTCAAAATAATAAAGGAATACTGAGCTCATTTTTCTTCAACCTGTCACCAAGTTGTCCAGTAATTTGTGGCTGTATATTATTTACTTCTAATATCTTAATGTAATTGCACATTTCTTTCATCCTTCGCACGTGATGGAAAACATTTTTAACGTATATATATATGTATATATTTTGAAAACGATGAGACGAGACACATTGGTTGACAAACGTCTTATTATGACGATTCAACTCCACACTAGGATCCGCTGTCAAATGAGTTTAAACCAGGTGGTTCTCTTCATGAGTGTGAACATGGCAATAAGAAGATGGACACTGGTAGGTGCTAGCAGCTCATGTGGCCTCTTTAGTACCAAACAAACGTAATCAGATATATGTGTATAGTGTGTGCATGTGACTTAGCGTTGAACGGGATAGTCTGGAGAAATACGGTCCAGACAGGCGTTTGCAAGTTCAGTAATCAATCATTGCGTGGTCGAGAACTGAAACGGGCGGTACGCAAGGGAGCCATCGGTGCCATAGGTCGTGGTGACACGACTGCATTGTAAATCGGTTGAGAATAACACAACATTACGTGCAAGTTTTAATATTGTACGTTTCAACCAACTCGAGTGGTCTTCCTCCGGAGTGCCGTAATCGAAATAAAACATCAGGATTCCGTTTACAACAATCCTGAGAAATACCACTCGAGGTGGCTGAAACTTAGAGTATTACGGCTTGCTCGTAACATCGTGTTATTGTCAATCCATTTAAACACGACGCCCAAACTGTTTGACTTCATTCATACTAAATTTGGTGCAAACATTTTGACCCTACAGCGTTGGGATGTGTGCGATCGCGAATGCGCTGGCCGTTTAGGATTAGCAGGTCACCAACGTACTCCTAATACACCGTTGGTCGAGAAACAGCGAGTGTATCAAACTCAAATAGGTTATATCTGTCACATCCATTTCTTCTTGTTCACATGAACCAACGACTATCATCGTTTAGATCTCATCCATTTCTATCTTTCATTTTCTTCAGCTCCGTTGATGTACTCTACGATGAATGTTTTGTCTGTTTTCTCTCAGTTCAACTTCAGATTTTGTTTTTCTTTGTTATGCTCTCTAGAATGCGGTAACATTTAGCCCTATCTTTGAACTAATTCTTGCATTATATCTTCACCATTCTTTGCATTTCAGTTCTTACCATTGGAGAATCTCTGTCTGTTTATCTTCTGAGACATTAGGGTTCCAATTTTGACGTAGCCTGTGAATTGACTAGCCATCATTGGCCGACTGGACAAAAATGCCTCACTCACACATCTCCTGGTCTTATTCCTCTGGGTTTAACTAGTGTGTGAGTGAAGCCACAAATTATGTAGTGCAAACCGCTTGTGACGATGGTTATACGCAGACGTCTCTTCGTTTTGGTCACTGTGACGGGCTAATCCTAACCAGATGCTGCCAACCGTGTGTGACAACAGATCCTTGCATGGATTCACAAAATATACTCATCACTCAGTATTCGCCCTCTACATATGATGATACATGTTATGTGAACTGTTTCAAAACACTTGTGAAGAATTGCAACCTAGTTATCATAAGTTAACGAGTCGTGCTGCGTAGAGTAGTGTTGTTATGCTTGTTGACATCCTCCATAGTCTGTGGCAAAAAGCCGGGCGTTTATAAAAGTTTCCCGAAAGAACCTGTTCGTTACCTACAGTACAGTCACTGTTTCTTACCGTCGTATTTAGAATCAATTGACATTTTGCAATATTTAATCCCTTAATAGAATTAAGCAAATTTTGTTCCTGAAGTTTGGTGCCAATCAAATTTCATATTCAAATCCAATACTTTCTGTAAGTTCCTACACTTTCGTATAATCTCTTGAGTATTACCTTTGTAATTTGCCTGTATGCCCTCTTTTATATGTCACACAAAAATACGTATTCTAGGTCCTTAGTAGACGCCGATGCAGGATTGTCAATTATTTTCCAAGAGCTTTAAATCCAAACTTTTGGTGTACGATTTTGAACCGGCGCTTCTGACCCATCTCTGTCATATCGTTCTCGTGTGAATGTAAACTGCTGGTCTACCGTCTAATACAGGAGTGTTACAATATCTGTTGCTGTAGTCTGCTGTAACGCCTGTAATTTTTAATCGTACGTTGTCTAATTCTGATTGTTGCTTAGGGTAATTTTATTCTTGGTTTACACATTTGATGAGCTATCCGGATGTCTGCACTCCGTACGTGTTCTTTTTGTGGAATTTCATTGACGACTGATTGTTTCCAGTTTCTTTTATCCACAAGTCTTTCTTGTTCATATTTTCTGTTATCGTATGCCTACACCCGCGATTATTCTCTGTATCTTCGCGGGGAACATTGTTTCGGAACACGATTATATGTCCTTGTGAGAATATTCATTAGATGTGTGCTACCAATCATCCGGTCACTAAGGCCAATAATATATGGCACACAGTAGGTACAAGTTCGTAAATCGCTATCACAGAACACAGTGAGAACAACCGCTCAGTGAACAACGCGTGTTCGTAGGCCCGCGAGATTCAAATGTTCATGGGTAGTGTACGATCTCGCTTGAGGAAGTTGGGCAACGCGTAGCCAAATACCAACGATCTCGAGTAATCCAGACTAAACTGAATCACAATGTCACGGTAATATTGAACAAATTATCAAAGTGAATAGGTAGAAAGTTCAACAGTTTCGCCCTACAGATCGTTTCGGGGAAATGGATTACAGTTTGGTGCCGAACAAAATAAAGTTGAATTACAATTACAGAAGATGGCATTTGTGTCCAGCAAATTTCTTCCAAGCAGTGAAGAGGTTCAAAAACAACACATACAATCCGAGCTCCAAAAAGGTGATGCATGCACCACGCAGGCATAGTACAATAATGGGCAACTGGCAATTCCCACAACTATCAAATTGACACGATAAAATAAAGACATCTAGGTCAGAGTCTAATTAACTGCCAGAAACAGGGTGGGTAAAATATACACGCGTGAACGTTTGAGAAGGATGGGGTTAGGTCGGTTTTTCACGTTTAAACTCGAAAAGTCGATACCGAGAGTACATGTAAAGGAAGACTGACCTATTTTTTTTACAGTCACGGCTAGTTAGCCCATTTATTCTGTTATGCGTACCCCACAACGACGATTGCTGAATGGTTGGAATTTGTTTGTGGAGTTTTTTCTTTATGAACTCTATTTCTTTATTCCGCAAATCTTGAATACTCGTATTTTTCCGTACCGTCTTAGTGCAGAATTTGTGTTTAAATCCAGGAATCATTATATATATATTCTGGCATAAATCTTTTCACAGATTTTTTGATAGCGTGCTATACACTTGATTTATGTTACTTACCATGAATTCAGAAGTCATAAAGCATTCTGGAAAATTTCAACCGTTTTCTTCAGCAACCGGTCAGGTTCAACTGTTGCAACGCACCTATCTATTTCTTTCTGAATGTAGGTTTGCTAGCAGGAAGATTGAACTCTTCTCACGAACTTCATCGCACACTGTGCAGATAGAGTTTAGATGAGTAAAGCCCGCTTCTTGACCTCGATGCCAATATTGATGCTCGGTGATCAATACAAACTGTCTGTTTAATATCCGAAATGGATGGGTGGCGTTTTGGTAGGTTGTCCACGACTTTGACTATACTAATGAAATTGATCCGTTAAAAACCTGAGCCATTCGAATTGAAGGTGTTCTTTATTCTTCGTCGCTTTCTGTAGGCAGCGACCGACCTACCTTGAACTGTTCAACTACCAACGAGATTGTTAAATGGTTTATCATTTACCTTTGTAACCCTACCCCCCTCAGACCCATCGCGATCTCTTGTCATCGATGTTTATGGATCTGAATCCGTCATCTGAAGAAATTCAGGGTCTACCGGAAAATGCCTCGTGTCTCTGAGGCAGTGAATACATTTAGGCTTGTGGGGGTCGATGTCGAGAATTGTCCTCATCCGTCCAACTCTACATCTTTAGTTAGAAAGGTTATTGTGTATGACACAGTGGTGTGTACGGTGAAAATACTCGTCCTTTTTCAGTTTTCATCTTTTCCGTGTTGTTCCTTCAGACCCGAAACGGGTGGTGGGTTAGTGCAGGCCGTTCAATCGACAGATAAGTTGTACTTTTTCGTTCCTCTTTTATATCGATTGTTTTTCATTCTTGTTTGCCTTTTCTGGAGTGGCCTCAGCGACTACTTAGCTACAGTGGTTTGATTCTCCCTATCTATTTCCTATATAATTCTCACAGGATGTGTATGGTTTAGTTCTGAGAAATGTTCAAGTCCTTGTCGAAAACACGCGTGGTATTCATCACCTCTCTAGCCTCAGTGATCCTGAACCCGAGGACCATACGCAAAAGAGTCCACCCACCGATGAAGCTGCACAGACAGATCAGGACGCGTTGGATCACTCCAGTCGCATCTATCCGGACCATTTACATATAGTGGAAGAGGTAGGTGTAAAATTGTGTCTTTCAGCTGAAAACCACCAAGCGCGTTTTTTTCGGATTCGGCCGGTACGATTTCGGTAGTCCGTTACCAGGGCGCTTAGGCACATATTTGGCTGTCGTTTAGTAGGACACGAAACAAGCTGCCATCCGCAGTTTAAGTGTAAATCATTGATCCCTAGCTTGTCTAAGTGTCTCAAATATTTTTTATCACAAGACGCTAGTTGCTATCCGATTAACTGAGCTCGTTTTTGGATTAGGTACGGTTATGCATATACAGGAACATTCGAACTAAAGGGAACTCATACCACATACAATATGATTTCTGTCCGTTCGTCAATGCCTCTGCGGCTAATCGGGTTCAATAGTGTGAATGCCGTCGTTCAATTCAGTTGTCCATAAAGTAATGTCAATTAAGGAAAGTGGGCAGTGACAATCACAAGGACGTGGCCATGCACCTCCTGTCTGTCTCTCATCTAAGATCCGTTTGTTTGTTTGTAAGGTGTAGAAACCTCGATCTTCACTGTTTTAGTTTTGACATTGGTTTTTCGGTAAACAACTACTCCTTCTAACCTCGGACGTTATGTGAGATGGTGGTTGATCGGGCTCAATGACATGAATCTCTGTGGTTTGGCTGAGTTATCTGTGAAGTATAAGTGCACTTAATGATGCGGGGCAGTGAAAGTCGTAAAGAATGTGTCTTGCTGATGACGCCTTAGTTGGGTTGTTTGTTTCTAAGATGTTGAATTTCTGATGGTTGGGAACAGTGGTAGTGTTGTTTGTAGCTCGGGTTGATTGTTTTCGTATTGATATGTTCGCCAAGCTTGGCATTTATGTTGCAAACGTTTCATCACCAAGCGAGGTGACATCATCAGTGCATAAGTGTTTCAAAACTATACGCTGAAACACTTACGCACTGATGATGTCACCTCGCTTGGTGATGAAAAGTTTGCAATCTAAATGTGAAGCTCGGCGAACATACCAATACCAAAAAGATGTTGAATGTTTGAATATAGGAGTTGTGTCGAATTTTTGAACTACAATCGTGAAAATCCGACCCAACCCAATTCCCCTAAATATTCACCCCTCTGCATTCAACCTTCCCTGTTTCTGGACGTTAATTGGACCTTGACCTAGACGATTTTGTTTTGTCACATCAATTTGATGGTTGTGCGAATAACTGGTTGTCGGGTATTGTACTTTATTTGAGTGGTGCGTGCACCCCCTTTTTTGGAGCTCGGCTCATCCTCATTGATTTGAACCTGTTGACTGCTCGGAAGAGCTCTTTTGGGTATGAATGCCTTATTATGTGATTATGGTTCATATTTAGCCCGTTCAGCAACAAATTGTAACCCATTCCATGAAAACGATCTGTCGAGGTTGTCTGAATATTCACTTTGATAATTTGTTCAGTAGTACCGTGGCATTGCGATCCAATCTTGTTTTGAATATTTGGGATCATTGTGTAGCGAGAAGGCGTCCAATAAAGCACAATCTTTATTGTCTAAACCGACCTGGAGTATGCGGACGACATTGTCTTACTTAGCCCCTCTGCCGAAGACATGCAGACCATGCTGAACAAGGTGAGTGACCGGGCTGGTCTGTATGGAATGCACTTCGCACCTTCAAAGTGCAAAGTGCTGCTTCAAGACTGGGGCATTTCCAACCCTACTTTCTTCATTGCAGGTAATCCGCTTGAGACTGTTGACAGTTTTACGTACTTAGGTAGCACTATCTCGTCAGCCTGTAATATTGCTGATGAGATATCAGCGAGGATAGCAAAGGCACGAGTTGCCTTTTCCAAACTGCGNTTGAGGTATTCGGCCGAGCGTTCGAAAACTCGCACCCCCGACCTGGCAATCCACTACAATTGGTTTATTGCTACACGTTGCTCAACGTCTTCGTGGAAGATCGTACAGGCGTAGCCAATTTTAGTAGTTAGTTTCCTTTTCGTCTTCTATTTTTTTCTTTATCCTGATCAGGGCTGGCTTTTTGTCTTCATGATTGTATGGTCGTTTAGCACTGATGGAAACGACTGATTTATTGCTGTCAATGAGTGTTTGTCACACATTGACTGGATTACTGACCCGGGTCTTTCTTTACCCTTTACCCCATTTTTTTAAGCTTTCTATTCCTACACGTTTTCGTTCAATTTTGTCCCCAGTTCGTTATTTCTTCCACTTCTCCCACAGATCATGCTTCGTTGCATTCATCTGTTGGCTGACACGGATCCAAAGCTTCGTCTACTCAGTATGGACGTTCTTATCGAAGGCTATGTAACACTAACCAATGAACGCGGTGAGTATGAAAGTGTTGGGCAGAAATTGCGGATGTGAAATTTCAGTGTGCGATCACGTGTTCGGATTAAGTAACATCCTTATCACAACACTGCTGAACACGTATTTGTGAAAAGTTACGTGTTGAACTATTTCACAAAATGCTAGCCTCCTGTTGTGACTGGTTAGTTGGTAGTTGTTTCGAGCATTCCTAAAGTATGCATACGGATTTTTTTAACTGCGCAACGCATGAATTTACACACGAGAGATTCACACCGAAAGTGAGTTGTCCGACAGTAATGAGTGATTGTGGCGTAATTTGTTTCCTTTTTTGATGTGAACGTGGGAAGCAACTCCATGAAGAATGATGTTCCACACTTTTCAATTCAATGAGGAGGTAAAATGGCATAACAGTCCAATATGCATGACTGAGCATATTGACTTGTGAGCACAGTGCACTGTAAGCCGAGTGGACAGAGGCGTTTTCAAGAGTTGCGAGATGGACGTACACTTCTCGGACATCGCTCCGAAAAAAAATGTATGGAGTACCATCACACGTAGTAGGTAGTAAACTTTTTCGTGATGGCTCACAACTCAGGAAGGTTTCTATGCCATTCAAGCACCAGACTGTTGAAGGTACACCCCGTCTTTGGCGTGACTGCATATGTCACTTCATGGGACTCAGAGTATGGCTTTCCATGTGAAATTTCGTTGTTATTCCTGTCCTCACCGTATTCTGGTAGTATTCAAGTTTACTATCCACAACTGCTTATTCGTCCACATCTAATCATCGTATGGTGGCTGCTGCTTGACCGATCACACAGGGACGTTCAGTGGCGTCTAGTTAACTTTTCCGCTTATCCGGTAACCGGATATCCGGAATTTTCACTGTAGGTCACATTGGATTATTCGGCTTGCAATTGTGCTGTTTTCTAGTGCGTTGTGGCACACTTATGAGCAATAGGCCAAGTCTGCTTTTATATCAGTTGTGTTTGTGTGCTTGCCTCATCTACTGGTACACGGTGAACACTATTGGGTACGAAATTTGCAGCACGTTTTTATCTATGGATATTCTTGGCATTTTCCAGTAGTTGTGATCAGCGAAATTTAGCGAACAAGTTTGTTTTCATTCATTCATCATCCGGCTCATTACATTGCAGTCAAATCAGAGTTGTATGAGATACTCACTAATGAGATTACAAATAAGGTTTTGGGTTTTGAATTGGGACAGATCGATCCCAAGTGGTAATTGAGGCTCCAGTCGAACAGTAGCTATTGGGTAGATAGTTAGGAAGTCGGGACCTAACATTTTCATACGCACGCGTTCACATGATTTGCTAATCAGACTTGAATGGTCACCTTCAGCACCTTTGATCCAGAGTCGTCTTCATGAATAGCCATCGCATTCGCACTGTCCGTACAAACACCAGTGTATACTGCGGTACCAGGGGAAACATGGTTGCCAACATCACTGGACTTGTTAAATTGGTTACTGAAGTCAACGAATCGGCGATTTTGATTAAAAGTTTGGGCTGCAATATCTTGCGTTATTCTGCATTCTTTTGAAGGTTTCCCTTGACAACTGACTGATTTTCTCTGAAACGATCTGACTTTTTCTACACATCTTTGTACATTCCAATCGCAGCAGGATTATTCAACGATTGGTCAATGCATTTGAAACCGTTTGAAATTTCTGTGGCACTTTTGGTTATATTGTTTAAATTCGTCTTGTGTTTCTGGGCCAGCGCTTAATCTTCACATTTATGTTCCGGATGGTTTGCTAACATCATACGATGAGACAGAGTTAAACATAGACACTAGTAACCGCCATGCTGTTGGGGGGCATCTACTCAGAAGAATCGATTGGCAGCACAAGGTTTGGTAGACGATGCTTTGCAAGTAACTGGCACATACATCCATGCAACTATCCTTGCTCTAGCCGGCGATACAGTAACTTTTATTTTGCAGCCAAGTAGCCCGATAGACGCGAGAACAACCTTGGTACCATTTTCTTTATGCCAGTTCACGGACTTTGTCGTTTCTTTTTTCAACCACACTCAGAGTGCATAAACGAGACATGGTGTATCTAGTAAACGCTGAGCAGACATCCCTAAGACGTGCCCTTCCATCTTGTTTTATGAATTGAAGCTATTTTGCTTATAAAGAAGCTATCTGCTCCCAACGCACGTTGCCTTACTTCCTGATTCTTCGTGCTGCTGCCACCACACAAGCAACGCTCCGCAGATAATCATTACGGAAGCAACCTGCTCGCGAACCTCATCGATGAAGAGATGTCAAGCCTCGCAACCGAAAAACACTACCGCACGCACAACTGTTTTATACACCTATCTGTTCAGCTAGAGACGAACTTCACTTCGTGGTCAAAGGTCCATCAGGTTAACAAACGCTCCCCGGGCTTTGGCCATACATCAAATACATCTCTCTAACAAAATCGCCAGCTGTGGAACAGCTTTCAAAGTATGCGGAGCGCCCATCGACCGTGATGAGTGCAAACGCAGGATCTTATCAGTCCTGAATGACCACTGCAGTACCACCTCGCAGATCACGTTCTATATCGTGTTACTTCAGTCGTCAGGCCGTCTAACCCTTCTCGAACTGCTTGTGTGTTGTTACCGAGCCAGGCGATATCATCGGTAGTCTAAAGCTGCGATTTTGTTTCCAAGGGGGAGTCACGCCTGCAATGCTCAGACCACTCAGCTTCTTATGCATGACGTCGTCGGTTGTAGAGTTGAAGAGAAAAGGAGAACTAGGGGAGTCCTGTCGCAGTCGGCTAAAGATGTCATCTTGTCGCATGCTGTGAATTCTGGATGTATACTATCCTCAGAACGTACACATACTCACCACCTAGTCTGTTCGTTAACAAATAACGTCAGTGAACAACTTTGTCAGCTGAATCGAAGGCTGCTCAGTTGTCCAGAAACACGGGCACTAGGGTTCGTTAGTAGATTTGTTGATGCTGTGGCAGCCGTTAGATTGTTAGAACTTAATTGATGCACCCACAGCAACCTTGAATTCCAACTTGCTCTTTGCAGCAACTCTTTCATGTAACCTTTGGAGTATACAGGATGTCAACAATTTAGGTGTGTCTAAGGTCATACTGATTTCTTGGTAGTTACTGCATACGATGCGCAGGTCTTTCTCAACTATGGGAATAACTGTCGATTGGAGAACTCCAACAATCGTATCCATCTGAATGAAAGTTGTTTAAACCGAGTGCCTTGTGATGCCTAGGAATTTATATTTTACTGGTAAGCAGTAAGATACTTTTCTTTCCAACTCTAACTTCCAACACAGATCACGAAGCACAGTTAGACCCACAGTTCAGAGTAGCTAGCTCAGAAAGAGTCATCAGACGTGCTCCTTTCGGCGTTTCAGACGCTTTTTCTTGTTATATTGGTAAACCTCCTTCGCAGATTGTTTTACGGACATTAAATTGGTACCAGTGGTCTGGGTAGGCTTGACTGACTTCTGGGAATTTCTACGCTCTTATCTTTGATATCCGTGTCCGGCGTATGTTTAAGATGAGCAGAGCACGGTCATCCTCGCCCCGTGCGTGAGCGCATAGCCGCTCTTTTGCCAACCGTTGTCTGCACTCTGCATTACAATGACGATTTAAATAGTCGACCGAAGCGTGTCCATGCGACCCTGCCTACGGATAACAAATTCTAAAGTCAAATATCATCACTGTCCCAACTACCTGGAAACCATACATTTCCTCTGAATAACGTCTTCTGTTAGAAACTCAAGCAAGCGAAAGAATTGACTCTGTACGTTGAACGAACTGCGACCTGTATCATTGCTGTCGCTTCCGCAGACCTAAAAAGGGTGCACTCAACAGTCCCCATCGCATGCATGGTTCCTTTGCGGATGATAGCGCATCTGTTAACTCGGCGGAAGGATCGAAATATGCGTCCTAGTAGCCTAGTCTTGCGCACCGTCTGGGCTGGATATATACGTATATATGTAGTTATTTGTTTGATAACGGATCCTAGTGTGGATTTGAAACGTCACAATAAATCGTTCACCACTCAGTGTCTACCCTCTTTTTCGATTAATATATATATATATATCTTAAAATGGGCAGAGGGCAGATTGTACGTAAACATATATATACCGATATCGAACGTGATTCTACAAATTCAGTAATAAACAATTTGAATATACAGCAACTTATGACCAGGTTTACAAGCGCATACAACGGTGCAACAGAAACGTGACAATGTGTCCGATTAATTCTGGCAGTAAAACATGCAGTGGGTTACAGTTACTCATAAACAAATGTGGTAGAATATGGTAGAAATTGAAGTATTAGTAAGAAAGTTGAATACAGTTCAATTGTTTATGTGCGATATAGTGTTTATGGAAGTGAAATAAATTTCGCCGTATCAAACAGTCAGGAGTAAGATCGAATATCACAAACGGACGAGTCGCGCAAAATTCGGAGATGAGGGCATGCTACCTTAAACTTGTGAGTAGAAGAAAGTGAAATATGAAATTGGAGTTCACAGCATCCATTTGGGAGCATGACGCTTTTTTCGGTACCCTCACCCTAAACACTGTCTTTGTATATAGACTTTTCATTCGCGATTGACGGGCTGCTCTTGTTTTTAAAATGTGGAACATACACTGTCGCTTGTATATCGGCAAACCATGTCCTGGAGTTTTGACTACTAGTGGATAACGAATAAATATGGGTGAACTGAGATGTCTTATATAGGCATTCATGAACTGAAACTGCTAGATGGACAAATGTTGGCGGAAAACATAATTCCACGCCTCACAATGGGCTCATTGCACAATAAGTACCCTGTTACGGTTGATAATTTCTTACCGGTCTAAGCGTGCCAAGCGCACTTAATAGATGATAATACACGTCGATTGCGAAGGCCGTGGCACCGAATCACATCACACCATCAGATGGCATGTTCCAGTGGTATTTGCTGCTAACTAAGCATGCCAAGTCACTAAGTTAAGGAGGAAAAATCGGTGAGACGTCTGTTTATTCTGCACCGTCACCAGTGCGTAGAAGAGACACCAGAACTGTTCTGGTACAATTTCATCCCATAGCAGGAACAAATTTTTCTGTGGTTATTATCAAGACTGTGTGGTTGAATGTTCTGCTACTCGCACCCAGTGAATATGATACTCAAGGTCTGTAACATGCATCCCTTTTCCAAATGTTAACACGTTGTTGCATATCGACCATAATTTGTGCTGTCACTCGTTCGTTCCCACCTCTGTAAATGTGTTGGATTGATGATCAACCTTTACGCAGTGTTTAGGTTGTAGTCTACATGTGGCACAGAACTACTCGCGTTTCGGGAGTTTCGGTTCACCATTGTTGACAACTTTGTGTAGTAATTGTCAACTGTATTTTTACGGAGAATAATCTGTTTTGATATGTTCATATGCATACACCTGTTTGAGGTCCAACATTTTTTGTCACTCCCAAAGTAAAGGCAGATTAAAATGTTGTGGAGCTGATGCATCGTTGTTGATTACTCTATTGGTAGATAATGTGTGAGTAATGTTTGATGTCCACGTTTCCGAGATATTCGTGCCGTGGACAGTCGTTTTCGAAAAGGGATCAAAAAGCCAACCACTATGAGGGTGAATTTTTTCTCAACCGTTGTGTTAACAACGATGGTTACCTTTGAGAGATTGGCGTTATACGTACAGTGCACTTATTTAACTTATATGTTGGTTGATTCTGGTCGTACCTCTGAGCGTTGCCAAATTTCACGGCGAGGGGGAGTTGGCGTGAGCGGAGGCGTTCGTTAAAATCTGACGACGGAGCAGTCGGGCTTTGTATGCACACCTTGTCTTGTCGGCGTAGTTGGTTATCCGTTTCGGTACCGTTCCACGGCCCTAGATTGCATATCGGGCTACAAAGCCACGTCGATGGCTCAGACCACTTTACATTCACTCGGACATCCCATAGATTTACATAGGAGGGACGTGTGATTGAGTTCAATCGATATATTTTTAGTCCTCCGTTTGGCTCCGTCATTCAGCCGGTACGGTATGTTCCGGAACTATCCACCGGTACCGAAATCCGAACGAAAGGGCAGTCACAACTCGGGAGTATGACACACTTGTATATTTGAACTTTTGCTTACACCGGAGCCCATACCAACAGGTAGGTGTGCTGACACACCGCTGAAACCACAGCGTGCTGTTCACTTGTCATATTATCGGCAAGTTTCTCCCTTACTTGAGTCCCAGGAATATGATGTGCTTCCAACATGACAATTCGTCCAGACCAAACTGCACGGCTACTGTTCGGCAAACCGAACTGAGAAAAGTGATCCAGCATAACTGAAGACGGGAAAACTCAAACAGACAAAGAATGAACTAGCCACCTAAGGGCTCACAAGTCCGACGTGTCTTCGGCGAAATAAAAGTATCGATTCTAAACCGTCACCAGTCACTTACAAATACAATCTGCACAGTTAGTTTTCGATCAGTCACCTAGTAATTTGTAAATCTGTTTGGATCCTGAATGGAGCTTTTTGCTATTCAGCGTGATCGTGATATCACAATCTTACTTTGTCTATCATCGCTCACTGATGCATGATGGTTCGCAGGCCAGCACTGCCTCTCAAGCGCTGAAACGTGTGAACAGCCAGATGTTACCGGCCTTGGACCGTGGTGGTCAAACATTAGGACGGTGGGGCCGAGCGACTTGGCTGAAAATGCGCGTTCACCCACCCACAGCCAGATTTGCTGGCTGTGGTTTCAATGGTATTTGCACACCCAGCCGTTTGTCTAGGTCCCGGTGCGAATGGAAAAAATCCAATTCAGACGTATCACACGCCCGAACGAAGTTTGCCGATTCGGGTAGACCCCTTGATTCTAGCTCCCGATTTTGGTGTCAGATTCACATCGCCGGAACGTACCGTAGTTACTCCTCCGTCGTCATGGTAACGATCACGTGACAGCTGTGTGAAATGCGGGTAGCAGGGCAACGTCGGCCAGATCACCTATTGTAAGCATGATCCCACTGGCGCAGAAATGGTGTGAAAATAGGGACACTAAGACCTTCGTGCACGTGACTTTCAGTGGTGGGCGTCTGGAGTATTTCCTAAAACGGAAACTATATTGGCAACGTGTCTATCTGCTCTTGATGCGTAGGGCAGTTGGTTGATCTTACCGTTTTCTTCACTAAATTAGTCGATTGTTTGATTCTTGCTGACCACTTACCAAGCAATCGGTCGTCAGCCAGATCAAAACTGCATCGAGTTAAGCGCAGCGGTCGTAAACGGCCAGGGAGTCTAATAACTTGTTATTACACAGAAAGTACGCCACTATAATTTGCATTGCGAAGTCCCCAAATGTATCCATATCAGGTGTACTGGGATGTTTAAAATAATGTGAACCTACGGGAGTTTACAAACTGGAGATCGTTCACATGTGTTTCACCATCTGGAAGAGGTGACCTGAATTGTTGATGAAACCACCAACAATCGGATGTGCAAGGACTTACTGCAAGAAAAATTAAGTACAATCAGAATGACCTGAGATTCCAAGATAATTCCATCCATTGATGTAAACTTTCACGAGCTTTCAGTTCGTTTCGCGGTGTTGCCTATAAATGATAGAATTGAATTGGAGACATTGCTGTCATGAGACTAGTTTACAGGGTAATTAGTGTATTTAGGTGGGTCAGGCTTCCTGTTTCATATGGGTTATATAAGACGATTGAAAAGTGGTATTAGCGTTAGCTACTCATGAATGGCATACTCGGTAAAAATGTACTTGACCCAACCAACTAGTGTGCACTTTGCACAATTAAGACGACGTTGGTAGTCCAAATTAACTCAACTTTTCCATCCAGGGCGCACTTGAACTTGATTTACTAGACAAACAGTAGGTCCCTTCTCAAACTGGTCAAATGCTCCCGTCTTTTGATTACAGTATAATCTTTTGTACTTGACTGTAAAAATATGGCCCATTCTAACAGGCGTACAGTTCTTTCGCTCGCAATATCTTTCTATATGTCTGCTTAGACTCTGTCGTGTTTCTTCGTTTTTCTGTCTAGAGCTGTTGCTTCCGTTGGTACACAAGGCATGGTCCGCCTTGATGGCCCGTTTCCGTGATCAGCACGCCGTGGTTGTGGAAAAGGTCCGTTGTAGCTGTGTTTTATTTTAGCTGATTCACACAAATTCAGTTGTACGCCCTAGTTTTTGTTGTAACCCGTGTGATCAACGAAAATCATGAGTGACTGGCGCATGAATGCACCATTAGTTAATTGCGGACACATGATACAGGGCGCAATGATACCCGAAACCCTAGAAAAACACAAGACATTGGCACCTAAAACTAAAAGGAAAAACGGAACCTCTACATATATATAGTGTGAAATTCAACCAGGGTGGAAGTCGAATAACCAACTAGGGCGTTTATTGGTATTACAGTTGATGAAGATAATTGATGAAAGAATACGCGACCAAATTCTACGCTCAAAAACTTATGCACTGATGATGTCACATCGTTTGCTGGTAAACGTTTGCAACCTAAATGCCAAGTTCGGCTCTTAGTGCATACTGTGGAAGAGCGGAGGTTTTGTGAATCACCCGATTTTCCGTGCCTGTTTTACTCTTCATTCTTACAAGGCATTCCAACTGCTCACCGTGCTTACGCGTGTTGCTGGCGACTTCTTACGCGCCCGCGCATCTTCAGAAATCATGCCGCCGTTGCTTAATTTTTTGATTCGCGGTGCTGGTGTGAGGTAGGTGGTTTATTATGGGCGAATAAATCCGAACCAATGCATTCTTACGTTTGTTACAACGCCCATACGGTCTGTTTTATTCCAGTCAGTTTTCCACTCTATTTTCTATTCGTTGCATCTTTAACAGCACGAAAATGAGGATATTGCCCGAAGCAGGTTTTTGATAACTGATCCTCTGGATAATCTCTTTAACTACCAATTTAATGCATACTCCAGTCCATTCTTAAGATTCGTTTGAACTCAGGTAACGGACTACCCACATGGTTTCAGCTTTTCTCTCAGATTTGATTGTGCGCAAGAAGAATATATTGGGATCTGACAGGCTTTCTTCTTGTTTATGACGCATTTGAGCATTCAGAAGGCAGTCCAACTTTTTCATTTGTTCGAAACACCACTAACCAATCAGTGATTCACTATGCAGTGTTCTCTTCTCACGCGGGGAGGCTTATGGGCCATTTGTAATTGGCCTACAAACTAGGTATTATCCACCACGACCCCAAGGGAGCTAATGCAGGTTTTCAGGACACTTAGTTCCAGTGATCACTCGCGAAAAGTCGGATGACTGTTTCGACCTAATAATAAGTCTCTTCAGCTCCGCGCATACTGGGTACTACTCGAATTTACTGCATGTGCCAGAAACATAGTTCAGGTACTTGTCCATGAACTGAAACTTATAAATCATCTATGACATGTGTACAAGTAAACACACCAAGATTGAGGAGAGGTGTTTGCAAACGACTGGTGTCAACATCTACTTGCTGACATCACTCGAACTTTTGTAAGTTGTGGCTACGTTTCTCTTGCATAAGTGGCGCTGATGAGACCCAGCTAGGTCGAACCGGCTGTTCACTAATTAATCGGATGGTCATCGGGACGAACTCTATAATAACCTCAGTGTCCATTAGTGGAGCGTCTGAAAAACTGATCTCTTCCCACCGTTACGAACTTGAACCGTATTCATTTTTACCTACTGGTCCTGAGTTTTTCTTCTTGGTTCACAGTGCCGGTGCTTCTCGCTCCTATCGTCATTTGACATCGTACCGTGTACAAAAGCAATTGCTAGAACAAATGGGTCCACTTTGCAGACAGGTAAATCGGGTTATCATCCACTTTGGCTACACTTTGCAATTGTTTTACAGCTTAACCTGTCATCGGAAACTCTAAGATCGGTTATTCATGTGCTGATCATTTACTTGGAAGACGAACAACCTCATGGATTACAACAGGTTGGTAACCTCTTGCATGTGTTCACACATACAGTTTAGGTTGCATGCGACTATCTCTCAGTTTCAAATCAAAAGTGCAGCTCTGTAAACGGTAAATGTACATCAGCTTCTCCAGTCCTGTGTCTTGTTTAACTATTGAGGTACTGACACCGAAAGAGTTACCACAGAAAATTCAATTGTTTCATGAACTTACTTCTCCGAAACGATCGAGGGTTTATGCAAACGTCTAGGGATGATATCATCATCATAGACAGCAATACATCAGTGGTTAACACTAATGCTTAACTGCCACACAACCATGAAGAAAAAGCAAACCCTATATAGAAAGAGAGAAGGAAAAAGAAGGGGACGGGAAGGGACCTAACNCTAGGGATGATATGAATGGCTGGATTATCTGCGTGACAATGTTATGCACCCAAGGACCACCGCGTCGTCTAAGCGGAATCACTGGGCTCTTGTGCTTGCATTAATTGAGTCATTGCTGGAGACTGAGGCTTAATTCGTCGTTCGCGGCGTCCTCCTTTGGTTCTTAATCGGTTTCTATTCTGACGCATCTTCGTTTCCTCTCCTCTGCTTCAACTCAGGGGGGTATGTAAGCGGTTTTTTTACTGTACCGCCTCGTTGATTACATCAAACGTAGTTTTGCATGTAAATCGAAGTTTTAGTTTACAGGGTCTTTTGGTGTTATAAGATGTGCACAGGTACAACCCCGATAACCTAGTCTTCATTTATCCTTCCCCAGTAAGCTCCGGCTTAGATACCACGGTTACTTGTGTGTAGTATCAGCTATCCCTCTAGCAAAAGATGTTGTCTAAAATTATATTTATACACAGTTCTCATTTTATTCCAATCTGACGATTTTCTCGGTTCATTAATTTATACTATCTACGGCACCCAACCCAAGAAACACCTTCATCCCTGCTAGTTTAGACGAGAATCGCGTTAAGCTCAACTTTGATCTGTTTAAATGAGTCACCATGTGAGTGTCAGAGTATTACTTACGTGAACCAAAAATTGGACATTGTTGCAAGTGAGTAGGCAAACTCCATCGTCAGTATAAACAGATGAATACACTGAACTATTGTCGCAGTAGTTATTTGCACTGTTGGAAAAAATTTCACACAGGCAGTTAGCATCGATTTTCTGGCTCCGATTCGACACAATAGGGGCGTGGCTCCCACTGTTTGCATTTCTCACATGTGTACCGGCTGAACGTTCACCCACATGCAGAGAGAATGAGGTAATTTGTTGTTATTACCGTCTACTTCTTAAAACCGATCGGTTATATGGCCTTTGCTAAATACCACTCTCATCTAGTAACCTGTTCATTTGACTTGGCGTACTGACCGGCACATGCTAGAATGTGGCGATCGGTTGGAGCATGGAGTGATGGGCCACGATTTTCCCACGAGCATTTAGACGGAACAGTACGTGTGTAGAAACTCAAGGGTGATTGGACGAATATTCTCGTCGTGAAGGGTGATGATGTTTCAGTCCACACATGAACTACTAATCCGACCGATTGCATGAACTGAGCTGACTCTTTTGGGTCATACCATCCATGGGTTGATCTAGGAAGATTTACCGCATGATTTTTGATATCACTATCGTTTCGACAAATTGGTAAGGCGCTGTGTACAAAGTGTAAGTTATCTTACATCAAAATATTTGTCGTTCTGCAAGACAAATTCCTACTACGTGCGTTGTTCGTTCCATGTGCAGCTGTATACACTAGCCGGAACATCGTTTCCAATCAGGAGATGGGGCGTCCGAATTATTTGAAAATCAAATAACCGAAGGATGCGTGGTATTCAACATAGAGCATCTAAGCGATCGATAGTGTGAGGCCGGTGCGAGTGCAACGGATTGAGCGCGGTGCCATTTTTGATTTCGGTTCCGGGTCAGCTAACCAGTGCTAACTAACTGTGGATATTTGTTTTGTCTACGTGTGTACATATGCATGCCAATGCGGGCTAAATGTCGGAAACCACCATGTTTCTTTTGGATCACATCAATAAATGCACATCGCTGCATTCAAAGTGGAAGCATTATATAACAAGTCTCCGGTGTTCAATGACGTGTTATTGGGCTGGTGGATTTTCAGAATAAAGTTAGAAGATACATTTCCTCCATAGTTCGAAAAAAGTTGAAACAAGAAAAAAAGTGGGCATAGAACCCCCAAGAAATAGTTCCGCCTGTGTTTAGCCGTGGTTACGCAAACTAGCGAATCTCTAACGTTGGAAGGTAAGCTCGACACCAACGTTGGATTGTCAAGAATCATGCGACGATCCGCACAGTTGTGGGCCACATTACTCTGAACAATTGTGTTTGTAACCAGTTTGAGTTTGTTCAAAGCAGCGGTATACCTAAGCATGTGGGCACTAGTTACATGTCTTGAATTCATGAGCTATTGGTAGTATGAAGCGTGCTAAACAGCCACAGCTTTCGAAATGTTATGTACCACAATGAGGAGAACTAACCCTGCCAGACAGAAATACCTGTGTGTTAAACAGAACGTCATAGCTCACTGTGATGTCAATGACATTTGCGTGTGAAATATTTTTTTAAACGCTGTTTCTTGTTTACAGGCTTCAGAGTACAGTCTTCAAGTCTTATGGCAGTTAGATTTTGGACTGGTCTGGACTCTTCTATTTATGCAAGTGCCCAAAGAATATCAGGACGAAGCCTTCGGCGCTTCAGTTCCAAACAAATTTTGTTACCCCCTTCAGGTAAGCCGTATGCCCTTTGGTTAAGCTTCAAATTTTCGATTCAGATTCGGCAGCCGAGCTCCACAGACCGACGAAGAATAAACATTGCACGCCTCAGATCAATCTTATCACGATTATACAAAATCGTTCCCGTTACCAACCCGGTCATTTGACAGAAATAATTTCACACCATGTGCTCTGTAAAGATTGCATTCCAAAGAACTAGATTTGTAAATATTGTTCAATGCATTCTCTACAGAAGTCCGATTTTTATCCGCCGACATGCGATTCATATTACGCGTTCAAGGTAGACTAATCCGGAGCGATAATGAAGCAGACCAGTTCTCATCTATTGGTACCCGGACAAGCCCAGTATGTCCATTTTGATATTTTTTATCACCACAGATCCCTGCAGAAATCCCTTGTTGACCAAACTACTGAGGCATACATAAACAACTTGTATAGTCAACAAAATACCTTTTCTCTGTTAATTTAACGTAAAGTAGGCAATTCAACAAGCTAGACACATTCTTCTTTGACAGTCCTAGTGATCCAACAAATCTGTTGTATTCAGTCCTGCCAGCAATACAGCTTTAGTGCTTGAGAGGAGTAATGTGTGCTTACATGACTGCTAAATCACGCGTTTGTGGGCAGCACACCACATCATTAAGCAAAAATCGGTCGTAAAATGCCGTAGGGTCACGTGCCCAAACTCCGGCCCAATTCCTCACCTTTGTGTTGACCTGTCTGCATCCACTTCCTCAACTGATGCGATGTTTCTAGGATATCCGCTGTGGGCTGTAGTTTCAGCTAGCTTCCACTCAAACTATGGTCACAATTGAGGGACAAGTTAATTTTAATCTTCAGCTCAGATATCTCACTGTTACATTACTGAAAGTAGCCCTACTCCTTTCTCGATTGTTCACATCAGTCTATAGACGGACGGTTCGGTTGACAATCTGACAATAACCGTCAAACGCGATTAAAATGAAACTGCGATTTAGCCTTAGTTTTTACCAACAGTCTGTACGATCGTAATCAATAACCAACCGGGCGATTTTAATGTACACATTTTTCTAATTCTCAAACCAACGATTCCTATGGTTAGGCTCAGCTCGACGCGTTCACTTGGAAAGACTTGTCTGTAAAGGTCAGCTGGCTTAAAGAGAATGTTTCTCAAAACCACGCAATGCGATGCGCTCAGGACAGATACTTGCATACTTTACGATAGCCGGATCACAATATCTTTGAGCAGCAATAATAATACATGGTGTTGTTAGCCGATGTCCACATAATCATTCGAAATGAGACAGCTCTATTGAAATTTAACGGCGGAAGCTCTATCAGCATATGTTTCGTTTTGGTAACTGATTCGGTCACGTGTCAGTCAATACACTTTATCCAATGTGATCGGAACGATTGGTAACCACCGCGGAGTATAAATCCATACAATGTGGCCTTCATGAATAGCAAGCATGATTTCGATTTTCGGTCTACTTGAGTATTGCTAACCAAACTGCTGATCATGAATAATAGTTTTTATATTAGTAATACGTTGCCGTTCTCACTTGTTGCGAAACCATCGAGTGCGTATGTTGCGCTACGCTTGCGAGTTATTTTTTCAACCGTATGTAAATTAGCCCATTTTACAAAATACCTAACCGTGGCACATAACTCATGCGTCGCGTAGGGCACATAGTGACGTTTCGTTTGCTACATAGCACCCTAGGGCAATGAGTTGTCTGTCAAGTCGATTGAAATTCGGAGTGTCGCCACATCGATTCGATTCAATTTATATGTATATAAAAAAGTTGTACTGCAACTGCTAGAATATCGACCGATCCGCGCAAACTTTCGATCTGGCAGCCGATCACTGTGCTAGCGGCGACGTCAAGCCTCCTGAATTTCGACCGATAACAAAAAACCGTGTTTTATGTATGTACAGAAATGTGGGGTTGCACCATCGGTATCACCTGGAATTACCGTTCGCGGGATAGACCAGCGCTACAACAAACAGCGATGCACACGCACTGTTGAGGGCTCAATCGGCGGCATGCAAACGTCGCATTCATCCGGTTTCCGTTACTTCTTTCTTGATTGCTGGAAGAAAACATCACAGTGGTTAGCAAATGTCAGTGTGTTAGTGATAAATAGATTGGGAATAACACAATGTTACGAGCAAGTTGTAATACTCTACGTTTCAACCACCTCGGGTGGCCTTCCTCGGAAGTGTTGTAATCGAAATCACATTGACAGAGGAACACCTTCTGAGGGTCGCTGTGCTACCGAATGTGGGACAGAAGAAATATGATTTAATCTTCCGAAAAGTTTGTCTTTCTTCTTTGGCGTTCACTTGCTTTCTTGAAAAACGTCAATCCACGCTGATTAATCAGTTCCATGACAGAGGTCCGTATATCGTCGGGTGATGCATCTAAATTGGCACAGCGAAAACGTACACACTCCAGGTGGTAAGTAGTCGAGTGTACACGTTGCCTTACGAATATATAATTGAGGTTGTCAGTGCTGCACATTTTGATCCGACGCTGTTATCCGGCGGTCTGATTAGCAGGGAAGATGGAACCACTTTTGCGGAAAGGCAACGAACATTAAACACACGGTGGTTGACCCCGCTGGCATACTTCTTGGCCAAAGTTATTCGATTACTGATCAGTTCCTCTGTCAATGTGATTTCGATTACAACACTCCTGAGGAAGGCCACCCGAGGTGGTTGAAACGTAGAGTATTACAACTTGTTCGTAACGTTGTGTTATTCCCAATCTGTTTATCAATAACATGTCAAACACGACGCCCTAACTTCAACTTCATTCGTACTAAATTTGGTGCGGATATCTTACGTCAGTGTGTTAGGTTGGAAAAAGGTCTACCAGGTGAAAAAATTCGTAGCGCCTTCTCTCCTGAGGCATACATTATCAAGTGGGCTGATGACCTGGATCCAACGCACGTGCGATGGAATGTGACAACTAAGTTAAGTCAATCCGATGTGCTTTTCCTCGTGGCTTCTTTGATTTCCCAATTGTATCTGGCCTGCAGACAATGATGTAAATGAAACTCTATACATCTTCAAATAATTTCTGGACAATAGCTTCGTTTACTGGCAGTGGTCTCTGGTTAGTCTCACGAAATTTATATGCAAATCGACCTATCTGTAAAACTTCTCAAGTTAGACAACGATTTGCCTTATTCACTCTAGCGAAGCGGATATTCAGATAGTGGATAGCAGCAGCACAGCTTTCAACATAGCGGATTAGCTACCGGTCAGCCCTTCTAAGTATGACTGCTTCGTATTTGTTAAGAGGACAGTGCAAGGTGAAGAATTAAGGCTATGGAATCAAGAGTTTGCACAATTAAGTTTGAAAGAATGATGATGACTTTGTGTGATACACATTTCGTAAACACGTCATGAAGGTAATAAGACGAACCCGAGAGGCCTGCTGCCAAAGTTATCACAGGCGTAGTGAATGAAAACGGTGTGATCAACTAGTAATGTCAAGGAGAGTTCATTAATAGTGAAGAGATGCTTGGGCAGAAAAACGCAGTTAGAAATTCCGCTAATCATGTAGCGAGAAGGCGGCCAATAAAGCACAATCTTTATTGTCCAAATCGCCAGTCACATGCAACGCGCTCTCTCTCGTTTATGAGTCATAATTCCAACCCACAACACCCCCCCGGTTTCCGTGTGTGATCGGCGCCTTCTATCGGGGGGTTTTCCGCTTGCCGTTCCTCGTCTGTTTGTCCGATTTCATTGCGCGATGGCTCGTCCGGCTGCTCGTGCTGTCCGCCATCCACCCAGTGTTGGCCTTGACCGTATTCCAACATCGTGTCCAGATGTTCCTCTAAATGTTGGAAAAACCACGCCTCCGATCTGGCCG
>QNGE01002297.1:72923-84786 GCA_008508345.1 Paragonimus westermani | reverse complement strand
GCCGTCAAAAGTTGTGGTTCACCTTTCAACCCATTGCACGCCGCAATCGCCTCAAATTCTGACAGCCAGTCTTCCACATCTCCGTCCGCAAACTGATTTGGCCAAGGCAACTTCATTGCGTTGTGTTCAGGGCACGGCACCAGTGTAGCGAGAAGGCGCCTAATAAGGCACAATCTTTATTGTTCAATTCGCCAGTCACATGCAACGCGCGCTCTCTCGTTTATGAGTCATAATTCCAGTTAGGTTGCAACCAATGAGGAAAGACGTGCGAGCAAAGCCGCAGTACTTGTGAGGGCCCTAACAGGCTCTTTTTACATCGATGGAGCCCCTGTCCCATCACTCATTGTTCGATGGTGTTGTGGACTACTGGAGGACATCTCCAGATGGTGGGCGCGATTTTTGACAGCTCCAAGCTGGACACCACGCACACTGGTGATCGTAGCTCCCAACATTCAGATAGGCATTCCCGTTGGTCTAGTTCGAAAATGAAACAGTAAGCTCAACTTTCGCTTTCTGAGTAGAATCCGTAATTTTTGTCGGAATTACCAGGCAGTGTAACAGATTTGTTCATTTGGAAGGGACCCGATTACTACAAAGTTTGGCTTCGGCTGTATTTGAACTGGCAACAGAGACAGCATGCATGAATGTGGCAAGGGCTTTTCATGCTGAGTTACGAAGACACGCCGGAGCTCGGAAAATTTGCGACTGGACTCAGTCACCAGCAGTAGAACACCAGTCATCGTGTTTGTGGAAACAACTTGGCGTAACTATTGCTCCATTGACGGGATAACCACATCTAAACATCCAGCCACAATCGCCCGTTGGCAATGTCGAGCGTGTTTAGGCAGGATAATTCTGCCGCGCCTAACATGAGAACAGTGGAGTAAGGGCCAACACGCGCTCACCTCACACATCGTGACCGGGGCTCAAATCCCGATTTGAACAAGGACTCACGCTACACGTGAACGCCAGCGAGAGTGAAACCTGAGTTCGTTCAAAGCAGTGCCAGCCAAAAAACTACTCTTATGCGAACATTGTGGTTGGTATGCTACAAATCAGACGTTCGGTCATTACGTTCTCGGGATATGTCAGCAAGAATGCGCGCTGTAGTCCGAAGATAGCTCCACGACCACGCTCATTGGCGCGGTGTTCATGGAATAATGTGCACTGTCCGGTTGTCCAAACATATGGAAAGGCATACCCTGTGATGGAAGTTCTGGGTTGTCCAAACATTGTTTCCATTGCGTGGAATGGTACAAAAACACGGTAGCGCCCAGTAAACAGCTTGACAGTCATATCCGACCGTGAGTACATTCGAACATGAAGGAGACAACAACCGTAAGTGAACACTTGGGCGCATCCGTTAACTGCAAATGTAGAAGTGATGACAAAATCTGGAAAGTATTTACTTAACAAAACATTCCTGAGTAGAAAGTTTTGTAATTAGAAAAGACTTACTGGGTACGTCAAATCCTGCATCTAGCAGTGCTTGGCGAGCCAGGTCACGACCAGATTCGAACTGGGCCACTTCACGTTGCAAACGAACCAAGTCTTCCCGCATCCGGTCGACTCCTAGCGTATCTCGCAATGAAGTGGTGGACACTGGGCCTGTTTCCTCTAACTCTGTTCCAAACAAAGTTCGACATACATCGATAAAGTGTAAACCCTCGTCTCCGGCTGTTCGCTGGCCTTGAAAATAATGGAAGAATAAGCATATTAGCGTGTGCAAGCGAATTAGGCATTTCGAACTCAATGTCTAGTAAGGCACAAGACCACATGTACAACACTGACCAAATAATGATTTCAAAAAAGCTTATGGAGGGGAGAAACGAACTCCACAATATGAACTAGCAAACGGAAAAGACTGGCATTGCAACGGACTGACAGCCTACGCATGGTGGCTAATTTCTTGCTAGTGATCAAGAAGGAACAGCGCCTCAAGATAGGTCTGCCGTAGACGAAGTTGATGTGAACATTTGACGGTGAAAACCCGATGGCTAATTAGCCGGGTCAGTTACCGAACTTGTCTACAATTTATCTGATGCGAGTTCGAAAACGTTAGGCAGTTTAGGGTTTCTGACCAGCTTAATCGAACTTCACCAATTTATATGCTACCCAAATAGGACATCATATTCTGCTCCCAGGTGAATCAATGTCACCGGATGCGTCTTCAGATTGATCTCGAAACGCCCCTAATGTGAAGGTCAATCACGAGAAAACTTAGGCGGCGACTAAGTTGTCACAGACAACAAGCGGCAATCTTACATCCGAATAACTCTAGTCAGACTGATGAATTTTAAGTAATACACTGGACGTGCACAACCGTCCACAAACTCAGCATAGCGAAACGGAGCTTGCACTTCTACAATACAGTATTACAAGGTGAACATCGATTAACAGCATAGCATCACACCTGATCCTGAGCATAAATTCCTGAACAGATATTTTACTCACGAAAAGATTGGCGATAGATCGTTCTAAATCATGTCACTTATGCCGTGAAAGGCAGGTCCATTGAGGAGCCCTGTCGGTTTCTCTCTCTGTTTTCGTATACAGAGTAAAATGATATGGTTATCCAGAGGATCTACATCGAGCCGGTTACTTGGAAATCGGAAACACGTGGGTGACATAAATTCGCCAGGGACGCAATAAAAACAAAGGTGACTGGCCTTCATATTGTTGTTGAGTGCAGATCTGCTGAGTTCGGTTGGGAAGTATTGGTAGTAGCCGTCAATTTTTAAGCTATGAGAGTGGTTAATATAGGGATCCCATCAGTAAACCTTATTCGTTATTCAGTTCAAGCAGATAGTAATGAGAGCAGGCTTAAGCGTTCCGGACGTGGCCCAGTCACATGGGTTTTAATGCACTAAGTCTGACTGATATCATTCAATCCGGGCACACTACAAAATAACCCTGGCCACGCCTATAGAAAAGCACGAGATCCAGACCAGAAAATTGGAATAAGATAAAAGAAACCAGGGCGTCTTACCGGGTACTGCAGACGATGCAGGCATATTGAATAGGTCTAAAACAAAAAAAGCCCTGGTGACAGCTAAGACCAATAGAACTACACAGAAAACGGGTGAAATGAGGATGTGATTTATTCCCAAATTATTTGTACAAAGCAGTGCAGACTAACGAGCAACGACAAGTACACAGGGTTGAAAACAAAAAAAAACACCCTAAAAGGTGCAAACTAAGGTTGGTCAAATTAGACATGTTGGCAAGACCTTTCGTAAATAATAAAGTAAAATGCAAATATAGCAGCTAAAGAAATTTCAACTGATCGGGATTGTTAGTCACCGTAATATGTGTAGACAATGTTACCTGCAACACAGGATATGACGCAAAGACAAGCCAAACAAACTGAAGAACTGATGGAATATCACAAACCAGACAATAGCAAGCGTATGATAAAGTGAATTTCAAACAAGATAAAAAGCTTGATTTTGACTGAATGAACGATAATTTGATGAACTGGCCGAGATGGTGATAATCATGGACTAGAAATGTGCTTCCTTGTGTGAATGAACCTTATGAGGTGAATTCGTGTTTCATCACTTGTTCAGTTGGTGAGTGTTTGTAGCAAAAACTCGCCGGGAGAAGGCAGGTAAAGGGGGAGGTCTAGTCGCATAGTGCGGAGTGGAAATTTTGCGTGCCGGACGGAACCCAAAATGGCTTCTACTGTCAATCATTTCAGGAAGTATAGTAGATGACGTGAAGGAACGATTGATGTATGTAGGCGGCTCTTCGGGATTGCCACATGAAGGGACAAATGGTTTTGGTGGCAGCACGGGATAAGCATACTTTGGTATTGCATTCGCATAGGAATTTGGGATGCCAGACGGAATCCCAAATGTACCTCCTCCAGGAGAATCAACTGAAGCCTGGGTACAGAGTGGTGGATGTGGATTCTGATAAACTGAAGAAAGGTCGCCGCATCTGGTGTTATATTGCGACGGGTTGGCAGAGGCACTCGTAGAACACCCATTGGTGCTACTCGTGCAGTCGATGAGAGAGGGATTGCTCTGATTCAATTGGAGATTACTTGTGCATGGACTTCCCGGTGCACTAGCTAAACGTGAGAGGCTACCCTCCGGTGTATGATGACCATTCGAACCAAGCGAAGTTTGACTACCAAGCCGTCCTGCAGCCGCTGCAGCCAAAGCGGCCACGTCTGCCTTTAGAATGTCCTCCTGAATGCGAGCGATTTCTTGAACGTTTGCTTTCGTTGTCTCCAGCGCATCACAAGAACCTACTTTTCCCGTAGATCCAGACCATGGACGGTTGGACGGGCTCCCAAGCGATTGAGATAGCTGTGACGACGAATCGTAAGATGCTGTGGCGAAATGTTGTGAACCACTTCGTTGTGGGGGTAAACTAACTTTTGGCCGCAACACACGACTGAAAGCCAAACTATTAGCATGACCTCGCGCATCTGTTGTGTGACCTATGGTCGATAAGCTATCAGAAGATCCAGTAGAAGGCAAATGTACAGAACCTCCGCCAAGGCTAACAGACGTATTGCCGACAGCTGTTGTTTTCGCATGATTCAACAGAGGGGCCGGAGCGGACGACATCAGATTCAGAGTTGGTACACTTCCGCCAAATCGATAAGCAGCAATCGGTCCACCAGTAATCAGAATGAGTTCAAGTCGAGTGAGCAGATTGCGTTTAGAATGTGAGAAGATAGAGGTAGGCGAATCAAACACTTCACGGAGCCATTTTTCGATTGGTACGATTGGTAGGCCATGGGGTTTGGGCTTCTTTGAAAGTTTGTACAACCAACACTCTTCATAAGGTAGCTCACAGTCGCCATTGCTGTGAGTCACAGAATCAGTAGACGCATCCTTGACGCTTTCATCAATCGCATCTTCTCCATAGCCGCCGGTGTCGTTTAGCGGAATTGAACACTGTGGACTAGACAAAAGGTCAGCTTCCAACTGTGGATCTGTCCGTCTGGGCAGGACAGTAGTCATACTTTCAAATATAATCCATTTAATAGGCCAGAGGTGGCTGAAACCACGGAGAGTAAAAAAAATACATGGTGATAAAAAAAAGTGACGATTCAGCTACACGTACATCAAGGATGGGGAATATTCGACGGGCAATGGCAAGTAATCTGAATCCAAAAAATAACTAGGACTGAGATTCATGATTTTAATTTCGTTGTTAGCAATACAATCACAAAAGCACGTAATAAAGATCAACTATAGTATGAAAATAACATATGCTATTCGAGAGAAACGTGGTATTGACCGTGGGTAGAATCAATAGGGAAAAATTCGGACCATTGCAAGTTTGAAGAGTAATGTGGTGACAAAACAACGGCTAAGGGGTTCGGGACGCCAACAAGCTGACTGCTACGCCACCCCTATCTGCAGGGGTGTGAACGTATCCACCCTTAATCCTGTTCCTCTCATGACGTTCTCGCCATCGAAACGATGAGCTCCGATTTGTTTACACTTAAATCATTCAGTTGGATTTTTTGCGTCACTGTAGTGTGGAGCACGAATTGTTAACGGTTCAGTTCCGTGCGCACGTTGGACTTGGCTAACCAGTTTGGTCTGGGTAAATCTTCAATGATCCATCTGGCTCTGTACGAATCAACAGATTTACAGATGCTCTGGTGGACTGTGTTAAACTTCGCATCATAACAGATGCTATACACGGTGGTGATGAAGGAAAGAAAATGGGGTTGGCAATAAAAGTAAAACAAAGCGCAATAACAGGGGTCAGGTTATTCAGCCACCAAACGTCACCACAGACAAAAGCATATCCGTGGCTGGCACTGATGCTCAAATGTTATACAACATCAGATGAAGCAAGCTGTAGTACGGAGATAAGAGAGGCGGAAGAAGTGGATTCGATATACCAAGAAAAGATCCTGACGCGTTTAATTTTTATAAAAATGGTCATAAGCCTGATGAGATACTGTGATTTCAGCCGTCGCCCACCGTAACGGTGGCGTGGTATAATCCTAAAAATAGAATTTATCTAAAATGATTAAAACAAGGCTGACCGAGAGAACTAGAGATGCTATTAATGTGGGGACATCACTGACTGTGACAAATTGCTAACTCGGAGAGTTTCTAACAAGCGATCTGAACGAGCACGAGGACGCTAACCGGACAAGCGACACGTGCCCACTCCATTCAACAGTTTAATCACGGCTACCATAGTACATGATCATGCCGTTGTCTTACCACTAGGTGGTTTTGTCCAAAAGCCAGTGGCCCTGGCAAATAACGTCCGGTGCGGAACAAGTGATCCAAACAGCACAGAATGAAACCTGATCAGTTGGTCAAATGATCGTGCGAGGCTTGTCGTGGCTTTGTATCTCCTATTTCTTCCACGGGGAGTAGGATGGAGGTGTACCAACGGACTCTGTCTGAAACGAAGCTGGGACTGTGATCTTTAAATGAGCACATAGCGCGTGCCCTCCCTGGTAATGTAAATACCAAGACACCAGTTGCCCTGCCAACCGCACACAGAGGAGGCTGTGATAAAAATGAAAGAGAAAGCTCTCAGAGAGAGGAGGATTGTTTTTGAGGTCACTTCCCCACAACATCTCCAACTGAGCTAGCCAAATCAGTGTTAGCATTTTCACACTCCCCGGACGACACGAAACTGGTACTCGCGAGCAGGTTGTAAGCGAAGACAACCAAGAAGTCACTTGACCTTTTAGTAACCTCGCCAGCCATATTCAGCCGCGAGACGGTGGTGGGAAAAACGGTAGCTTTGAAGTTTGCCAACGCCCACTTGATGGACGTGTCTTTCGATCGCTCTCAGAAAGAGAGGGTGGGAGTGAGCAGTGGGCTAAGACTAAATCACGAATCGTGGCAGACCGGAAGCTACAACTGGGAACTAAGGTCGCGGTTTTTGCTCTTGAATTACATACTCGGACTCCAATGCTGGTAGTAGAAAGCGGAGACACCGTGTCTGTAGTCATTTCAACGGTCAACGCCCCAAGCACAGGCACGACTGTTGAAGTCACCGAAACCGCACAAAAACTGCCGTCAGAGTTATCTGTCTCAAAACATACCAAACAGCCCCGCAGAAAACTATTTCTCCGAAGAATTCGGAACGGAAGTAGCCCGCTGGGGTTGCCTCCTGTTATTCAAAAAGCACTTCTTTGGCTCCCGTTACTAGATATACCTATCAGTGACTCCATAGCACCGCGCGCATTACCCCCAAACCCGGCATCCTGCAGGCGGAAAATTCAAATTCTCCGCGGGTGTGTATAAAGGCATGTTTGTGGACAACTCTCTCAAACGTTCTCCATTTCAAGTGGCGTTTTCTCCTTTCCAATAATGTGGCGGACGACAACCCAGTAGGAGCACATATAGGTTCCGAGAATCTCAGAGTAGAGCTTCTAACAGGTAGTGAGCTGAATGTTAATGTGTATACGGACGAGGTTGCTTTACTTAGATCATCTGCAGATAAAATGTAAACCATGCCGAATCGGTCAAATGAATATGGCTGGTGTGCACGGTATGCACTTCCCACCTTTAAAGTGTAGACTGATGTCATAAGATTGAGGTGACACTGACACTCACTTTCTTGTTACAGGCAGCCTATGGAGACCGTCGACCAGTTCACTTACCTCGATAGTGTCACCACACCAAATTATAGCATTCCTGACAACGTGTTCATGAGGACAGCGAAAACAAATGGTACATCCGCCAGCCTACGCCAGTTGCAAAGTCACAAGATCATCCGTTTGTCGGTTAATGCTAAAGTTTACGACGAAGTTTTTTTCCTTACATGTTGGGGAGGGTTCTAAGTTGTGGCATTTGAATTCCGGTACTTGTGCTTTGGTTTTCGCGTCTGCTTCGCGATATCGCTGCGTTCCGTTCGTGATCGATATACTGCTCTCGTTCCCCCTTTATTCACGCAAGAGGGCGTAACAAGCGCGCATATCCACTCAGTCTTGTTCTATGGAGCAGGGACCTGGCTAATCCGTGCAGAAGGTGCATCTGGACTCTCGGCACCCGGTTATTGTTGTCTTTGCCAGGTGGTCTGTATCAAATGGGTCAACTGTGAGTACCGTGACAGTCCGTTGGCGCATATTCAGGAAATGTGCAAGTTCGCGACAGACACCTGAGACAGTGAAAATGCACATAATTCGCGTGTGCCGTCGGAGCGTCTGACACACCGTGCACTGTTCAGTGTGGCCGCTGTGGGTTAGAAAAAAACCGCAAGGCGGCCAGATGATAAAGTGGTCACGGGCTGTGAAAGCCTTGGCCTTCTCGCTGAGAAAGGTTGGCAATTGCTCTCTACTTGGCTGGGCAGTACGCGACCATCCACACAACTGGTTGGAAACACTCTGACACGATAT
Source organism: Paragonimus westermani (assembly GCA_008508345.1). NCBI lineage: Eukaryota > Metazoa > Platyhelminthes > Trematoda > Plagiorchiida > Troglotrematidae > Paragonimus > Paragonimus westermani. The sequence continues at coordinate 76,445 of QNGE01002297.1, read as the reverse complement.
TGTGTCTCACCCAGTGGCCAGCCTGTATCCACAAACTTGTTTGTTCTGATTTATTAACCTGGCTTGTTTCGTTTGTTTGTTTTCTTTCTCTTTGCTGTACATTTGTACTTGTTTGGTGTTCTGCTACTTCGTGAAACATTGTCAGAACGAACGGCAGCCCGATCCATTGCACCCATGGACACAGCTCGCAGCCGGAATTAAGCTGGCGTAAGACCATCCTTCTCGGCCTCTCCCAAGCTATCCATGAAAGTAAGCATGCTTTCCTCGCACAACCGGCTAGAAGGGAATTCATGTTGGCCAGAAAGTAACGAACATTCTTTAGGAAGTGTGAAGATGGCACGTTTCACTAAGCGCTTCGTTGTCTTCCATAGGTTGTTGGTGAAGCCCACTGACCGGCAGCTAGCACAAAAGTGCTGGTCCATCCCCTTGAAGACACGTGCGACCGTGGCTTATTCCGATGGAGTGAGAAGAGTGCCAGCCTGGGGTGTTTGTTTACGAAGAGGTTCTGTCAGACTATCGGCCGCTTCGTTGGAGACCCTCGAGTGAATCTTGCCTGGACTCACCGTACTATATGGGTTAACTGAATAGGTCTTCAAAATCCAGTTCAGAAAAGTCAGCGGTAAAGAGTGGAGGTCGAAAGAATTCCCTACCTCTAGCAATCGCGGAGACCGGGCTGAAGGTTTACTTTTTCTAAATGGACGCATTACTTGAAAAATACGTTTATTCCCACAAGCCCTAGTTGTAAGAGCTTAGCATGTTTGTGGATTTCTCGCCTACACTTACTTCGAACAGTGCGAAAAGCGTTCAGGTACTATTTTGCCGGTAGGTTTATGTTTTGCGAATAAGTGCAAACGGTCGCCAGTGAGACGACGTATTCTGCGCGGGAGAGGTGAGAGAACAGAGAGTACACAATTTGAGGGGTGCGAATAACTCGCTGGACATTTGCATTGATTTTCGGAACGCACGGTAATTCAGGTCCACAGAATCATAATAAAGAAAAAGTGAGCTGTGACAACTTCTTACACCGTTGAAATCGACGTGACTCGAGTTTCACTCTGTGAAATTTCTTGCTGGTTGTTGCGCTCAGTAGCAGATAAGCCCGATAGTTAGTAATGAACGGCTATTGTGTTCATGTTGCAGTTGGATAACCCCTCTGTCCATTAAATCACCCATGTATGCGATAATTAAGTCAAACAGGTAGGGGACCTGACCAGAATGATGCCTCATCAGGACGATGACGTATGTCCACACATTCCGTCGTACCACCTTTGATGAGGATGTCCAGAATAAGTTTCCACCTTCCGGGATCGAAGCCGATTACCAGGTTATCTTGGGTACATTGAAGTTACCCACAACAGGATGATCAGAGAAACGCTGTGATCTTCGGAGGCTTTCCAGGAATGTTTTTCGGCCACGTATTGCCAGTCGAAGCCAAAGGGTATAATACTTATTGGGGGATTGAAATCACTCGATGACCGTGCATGTCAGATGATTAAAGTGAACCTCAGGGCCCTATCCCCATATTCCGTCGTATGGAGTCGGCTCGGTAAACTGAGTATCTGGAGACACTCATTTCACTATCGGTGACATCGACAGTAAGCCAAGGTTCCTTAAAGGCGGATTTATGTACTGAATGTCATAAACCAACTGTTGAATTTCCGACTTTTTTAACAGACTGGTACAGTTGGTACACACGTGAAAAAGGTACTTCCTGGTTTCCTTCCTCAAAAATGGAAAAGGTGCACGAAGTCCATTGGAAATAAGTTCCATCAGTGAGAAGAAGATTGTAGTCGGCGGCAACATTGGACTTTTGTTGAGATGCCTCAGTGGTCGTCCTGGGCGGCTGCGGGCGCGACACCACATCTTGAGGGTATGTCATCTTCTCTACAGAGTGTTTGACTAATATGTTGTGCATTCCCACTTGTGGCCTCTGTGTCTGTTTCAGGTTCTTTACTTTGAGAGGGTGGGTAGAAGTTGTCATGTCGGGAAGAATTGGCTGTTTCACCAGTTGTGGACGATGTGCGTGGTGTTTGGAGACTAGCATCTTAAAAGCTCACTGGAGGGAACCAAGAAAGCCTTTCTGGCTAGCTGGAAGTAAACCCAACTGGCTTCCTCGGTTTTAAATTCTTAGCAAAAACGTTTTGCGAAATCCCGCTTAGTAAGTTTCGGAGCGGGTAACACGGGCGATAGTGTATTAGCCTCAACACGTGCGTTCGGGTTTGGAGGGTCGGTCGGTGGAATGACGTCAACATCCATGGCGTCCCGGTCACGGGTTTCTCAGGAACTTAGCTGAAGCTTACGGTTGCCCCTGATTTGTGCCTTGGTTTATTCCCGCGAATCAGACCTCTCCCTTTTTCTCTGAAGAACAGTTTGTGAGAAATGCCTTCTACTCTGATATCAGCGGATTTTAGAATTAGCGTTCTTCCTAGAAATGTCTCGACCATAGCAGGGGAAGTTATCAGAAAACCAAGAGACAGTCTATTGGTGATTACTAGGCTTGTGATAGACGGTTAACCCATGACCTATAATGCTAACTTGATGTGGCGGTCGGGCTTGTGTGCTGTTTTGATCCGGCAGGCAATGCTGACTAGGATTTCGGTCCTTCCAAGAAAAGCATTGTCAGACAGGACAACAGGGAGAAACCAAACGAAAAACAGTTGCACTCAGGATTGTATGTTACACTACTGACCGCGTACGAGTGTTCAGATGGAGAGGCAAGATCCTATGGACACAGCAGAACTAGTTATACAGTTTCGGCACTGTTGTCTTTCCTATCAAGAAGAACGGGGTTAGAAAAGATGCGCTCAAGAAAACAACACTCCAGTCGCCCAACGGTTGACCGGGTCCGCCAGCGTATTAGTAGTAAATACGGTGGAAAAATATCCAATATAATCCCAAAGCCTGATGTGGGTTCAAAAACATCCAGTGCGAACAGCAGTATTAAGAAGAAGACAGTAATGTCATATTAACTGCGCTGTCGAGCTAAGCAAGCTTTCCACTACCAAGTGTGTCGGACTCTTGAGTCTATTGGTTTCGCATAGGGTCTCCCAATAAAACCCAGTATCCGTCACTGTGAGACAGGACATTGACGTGGTGTGACGGCTTGAGCATCTCCATGACCTTTTGGGCTAAACTGGACAGAGTTACCCATACCAGGCAGGCCAACAGGTAGAGGTCTGACAAACCACAGTCTCCTGGTCCTCCAGGTTGAAGGTTGGAAGATGGTTGGCATCTCTTCCTGAAAAACCTACCATTTCTGGTACACCGCCACCAACTCGCTGCCTTGCGGTACAGGCTTTTGAGCCAAAGGCTTTGGTTGAGAACCCTAATCGTTCTCCTGTCTAGGTCTGGGCGTCATGGCAGTATCTCAGCCCACACACAACCATGAATACTCACAACACAAACACTTCCATACTGCATCGGCCGTCTCGCAGTATAAACCGGGTCGCCCTATCTGCTGCATACAGCAGGGTGGATAGGCGAAAACATGCTACTGCTGACCCCTCCCCCACTGTCCTATCA